>MIQA02017274.1:0-22943 GCA_001887855.2 Sclerospora graminicola
TTATTGGCTGGCCTGATCGGACGAAGTTTCCCGATCAGTGCCTAGATACTGAAGTTAAGTATCGACCCCTACCCGTTCTCCGGTAAAGATTTCCACCCGAGGACACCCCCGTATCCAGAAGGTCATCCCCTCCGACCTGATCAAGATCATCGTTTTCGCCACCGAGTCCACCTGAGTGAGTGTAACCACCCCCCGATCAATGGGTACACAAGGTGAGATGAAGTTAAGCATGGAATCTATCGCACATGACGACCGGTCGGATGACCGGGAAGATCAGATCAGTCACCATAATGGTGATTCATCCGATTCTGATGGCGATCAGGATCAACGGAGTACTCTCTCCGATAGTTGGTCGCCCGGGCCAGTGGGTGTCCGGATTCCACCCAAGACTTCCGTCCTGGATTTGGAAATCGGCTTCACCACACAGGCCTATGTCTCGAGTTTGAAAGAGGATCTTCTCAGGTCTAATCAGATGACAGGACGGGCTGAACAGAAGGAGGTGGACATGGAAGACCCAACTCTTCAAGACAGCAAAGGACCAGCTCAGGGAGATAGGGCTCCTAAAGGCACAACCAATGACACAAGCTCTAAACCTCGGAGTAAGGAGAAAAAGACTTTGACAGCCAAACAACGGAAACAGGACAAGATTTTTCGAAAAAAACCCAGTGCACTCCCTATGTTGGAAGGCCAGTTGAAGGCGAAGATTAACGACACGATCGAAGAAATTCGCCAGGAGCAGGAACCGCTGGATGTATCTGCACACGTAACAAATCAAGACGTCAATGGGAGAGTGTTCCAAACAGTCCGAGCGCTAACCGATTTTTTATTCTTTCACTGAAGCCCGTGCGAACGCCGGCCACCGGTAACCGTTAAGTCTACGCGATTTGTTAAGCTCTGACTTCTTCGGATTTAGACGGGGCCAACAGTAGAAGGCTGTCATGTAATGGAATTACGTGGAGAAAGCCCAAGAAAGGAGGCCTTTTTGAGCACAAAGTGCATCCAAGAGAGCATTGCAACACCGGCATCTACTCGGGGGACGGGCTCGCCTAAACTATGGCCAATGGTAGCTCAAGTGAAAAACATCAGTTACAATGCAGGTGATCACTCCCTATATTCCATTTTTTCACGAGAGAAATGGCAAAACAAAATACAGGAGTACGAGTCTCTTTTCACAGGTATGAGCATTCGTTACGCAATCTCCACCAAGAAGCCAGATCTCCTGGGCAAACTGCGTGGGACGCTCAAGTAGATAAAAATGGGGAACACTATGCCAGCGCGGCTTTTATTCATGCATTCTCATGAATATCCCTCGATCGATGGATTTACTGAAGTTATCAGTTTTCTGAAGGTCTCTGCTCGGTATGGAATTCCAACCGGACGATCTAGATAAGAGTGGTCCCTTCTCGGATACGTCGACCCTATGGGAACTGATAGTGGAATCGGATGCATGTCCATCTGCGCTAGCAGGGGTGAAACGACTTTACTGGTGTCATACAATGATTATCATCGAACATCCATCTATAAAAGGACGAACCCAGTGCCTCAGATGTGGAGAAACGAGTCATCAGATGCGAAAGTGTACGACACCGTTAGTAGAATTACTCAAGCCTAACTGTATCCACGTAAAACCGGAGGATTTAAAAACATTGACTATCCCGGCAGCGACCTTCACAAGTATGGAGGACTTAAGAAAACAAGTTGATCAAGCTTGTGAGCAACAGCAGGTCACGACCGATACGGAAACGGCCACCACGGTTACGACTGAAGATGTTACGACGGGACAGGACAACGGAGATCTGCGGCCAAAGACGGGGGTCATAAACTGGCTCATTCTGCGAAAGACCGCAAATCAGTCCAAGCGCGCAGTATAGCGTCTTCAACTACTCCACATTTAGGTTGGGTAACAATGAACCAACGTAAAAAGAAAGGGCCTGGCACTCAACCACTAGCGACCGAGTCAGACGGGACTACTGGCAAGCAGGTGTGGTGAAGCGATCTGAAAAATGTTGAGAATAAGGTGGACCACACATGACCGTTGATTGGTGACGATGGGAACACCCATCAAGATGAGACAGTTGATGGGTGGGACAGGCTGATCTCGTATACGACGAAAAGGTGGTGGACAACGGGCTTTGGTAATGTGAAGGGATAAGCCAAGTACCGTTACTACGCCCGGTCCCGGATATTAATAGAACGGCGATAATCACGATCCGATCAAGATATTGCGTATTAAGTGGAGTTCACGTGGGCGTATATGACGAGATCGACTGAGACAAACTGGAGATACAGCAGCAATGGCGAAGTGACATATCGGGAACAGTTATCGGGATGAGTTATGAACAGTACAGATGTTGAAGTTGGATGTGATATGAACTTCCGGCCCGATCGGCCGAGCCACCTAACTCTGCCCCAGGTTACGAAGATCAGGTACAGAATAGAACGGGGTATGTGGAGTGGCGAGTCGTGCGAGTATTACCAAGTTAAGGCAAGCGATGAGAGTTGATGGATCTATCCAGAATTGATGCAAGAAGGTCCGGTCAGGCCCAACTTCACGAGAAATGCTGAGTCGGTGCGATCTTGGTACCCCGACAGGTGATGAAGGTCAAGAACATGGTCGAGTGAACAGGCAAAGTCGATGTGATGGTAACCCTGAGGTGTTTCGAGGTGATCTGGGGCTGATCGCCCTGATCACTGCCCCGATCACTCTGCCGATCGCTGTGCTGATCATGATCGGAGCCGATCGGCCCCAAACCGGCTTCCAGGTGTGAAGATAGATGGAGTTTTCAGTTAAGCCGGGTTGGATATGGGGCGAACAGTGTCTGAGAGGCAGATCTCGAGCGGGTTCCAGGCTGTTTATCGGGAGATCAGGATGGTTGAAGATCGCCATAGAGTTTGACCATAATCGGGTCAGAAGTGGTACGGATCAGTTTGAAGGTGCAACAAAGATGGGTAAGGTGGTACTACGCAACCGTGCGACGAAGCGAACAGGATCGAAGTATGAGGCAGGCACATGAGTTGGTGTACGGTACACTAGGTATAGGACATTGCATATATAATAACAGGTTTGATTTACCCCCTAAGCAAAGAGTCGCTCCGCCACGTGTCGCGGTCATTGGGAGCACAGGGTTAACTAGTCCCCTCTTGCTCAACTTAATTCCCGGTTAAGACGCGCTTAGACGCATTTTGGCTTACCGGAAGGCCCCCGACGGGTTTTGTTTAGGTGATCAAACCTCACCCCCCACGCGCACGTGTTTAGAACACGTTTTTAATATTGGAAAGGTTTTGTGGAGATAACGTTTGTGGATTACTGTGGAAGATCGTGGTTTGATCGCGTTTTCTTGGTTTCTTGTTATCTCTCTCTCATTGGCTGGCCTGATCGGACGAACTTTCCCGATCAGTGTCTAGATACTGATTAAGTATCGACCCCAACCCGTTCTCCGGTGAAGATTCCCACCCGAGGAAACCCCCGTCTCGAGAAGGCCATCCCCTCCGACCTGATCAAGATCATCGTTTTCGTCACCGAGTCCACCTGAGTGAGTGTAACCAACCCCGATCAATGGGTACACAAGGTGAGATGAAGTTGAGTATGGATTCTATCGCACATGACGACCGGTCTGATGACCGGGAAGTTCAGATCAGTCACCATAATGGTGATTCATCTGATTCTGATGCTGATCAGGATCGACGGAGTACCCCCTCCGATAGTTGGTCGTCCGGGCCAGTGGGTATCCTGATTCCGCCCAAGACTTCGCTCATGGATTTGGAAATCGGCTCCACCACAATGGTGCGCGTGCCCGGATCACTTGGTGACTCAGGATATCACCGTGATTCCTTTGATGATAAAAAAGATGTGAAAATCAAAGTGGAGGAAACTTTTTCGGGTGTATTGGAGGAAGGCGTATCGCCTCCGATGCTGTCCATACCTAAAGGAAGCGATGGTCGACCTGGTCTGGTGAAGTGCCAGGTCGAAATTAAAGATGAAACAACTCCCCACATGGCCCCGATCGGGGCCGATCTGGGTTATAGCAAACCTAACTAAAACCCGGGAAAGGATCGAGGTGCTGACCTCGATCCTATGCATAAGAAGAAAATGGAAAAAGAAAGAAAAAAATGGGGGCAGATCAATGTGATCCACCTAAAAAAATATGTGAAACCGAAACCGAAGATCTTTGAGGAAGATGAAGAGAAGACCAAACCAGCTGAGAAGACCACGGTTCAAGATGTAAAACGATTGTTTTATCTTCGAGAATTTTACAAGTTCCTAGCTACCAACCGAGTGATGAAGATCATAAAACCCAAGATCATCGGGAAGCTGGAAGGTCGGGCGATCAGGCCGGTTATCACAGGCAGTCAACTTGACCTGATCAGGAACCTCTTGGCGCAGATCGACGAAGTTGGTTTCACTACTGGTGCGTTCGACGCGAATATGCTGTTCGATCTACAATATGGGACGATCAGAGAAGCTATGACAACTCTGTATGATCACCTTGCCTCGCTACTCGGGGCGAACCCCGTGGTCCAGTCGCCGATCGCGGATCTTTCACATCGATCGCAGTTGGTTGAATATCCTATGGATATTGAGTCAATATATCAATCGTCATCACAATCTGGATCGGACTCCACCGACTCCTCGGTTGGAGTAACTCGTATGACGTTGGGCCCGAAAGGGATCAAGCACATTGACTCCAATATCGAGTCGCAGAGCAGGAAAAGGAAGCCCTAACCTGGTCGAGTCGGATCAGATGATAGATTTGAAGATGCTCAAGAAGTTGCACAGAACAATCCGACTCCCAACGGTAACCCTACCAACGTACCAGAAGTCCCAGAGCAAATGAGAACCATGCTCGCGTCTATGATGAATCGATTTGTAGATGAACAATACGGATTACCTCAGTACACACTTGGGCAAAGACAACCATGGCGATCGACACCAAACATGAACCAATCCACTGCTAAACCAGTCAAGAAACCTGTGGATGTGGATATGGAATCAGTTCGATCGGCCGGAATGGTTCGATCAATATGCCAGGTCGGTCACCGAGATCGACTCCATAGATCGCCTTCACGTAGTGATGTGGACATGGAATCAGAAGGAGAGATCAGTCAACATTTTGATCCGGCTGATTTGGATATTGAGATGCCTCGTAGGGCGAATATGGCTTCCGCGCAGGCATTTGACAGTGATTCCGGAACGATCACCCGAGTGCGGATGTCGGCGATCTCGGAATTAAAAGATTTCACCGGCAAGGATATGGACGATGATCAGGCGAGAGCTTGGTTGAGTCGGACTAAATCAGCCTTTTTGAGAGATAAGACACCGGAAGGTGAAAGATGTCTGATTTTCGCTGATCTAATGAAAGGTCCGGCCAAGAACTGGCTTAAGCAGCTGAGCCGAGAAGTGCGTTTGAAGTGGCCTCAATTGTGTGAAGAATTTGAAGAACAATATTGCAACTCAGGGGTGTCTGTCGCGAGACAGTATTACCATATGAAGAAAAGATCCGATGAAACACCGATTGAATACTTTCATCGGCTGAATGTTGCTGGTCTACGCGCGAAAATGCTGATCAAGGATCCACGACACCCGAATATGGCTCGCGAGCATGTCGAACACTTTATTGGCACTTTGGACAATCGTGATTTGGCTGATCAGTTAACCCTGCTCCGTATAAGCAATTCGGAGCAATTGGAACTAACCCTGAGAACGCTGCAGCGGGCCAAAAGCAGACAACCCAAGGTCGAGGTAGGATCGAACCGGTACCGGTCGAAACCACACCCGGACCAGGGCAAGGTACCAGCGACACGACCAACCAGAGCGATTCGGATGATTACGAAAGAATCGGACAGTGTTCGGAAGAAGAAAGTGGTCAATCAAGTTTAAGCTCGGACGAGGAACAGTATCGTCATTTCTTTACGACGGAGCCAGTATACCGTCCGAGATCATCGATTAACGGCATGGATGGACAAAAATCTGGTGGGGATCAACCTGATCAAGACCGATCTCGCAAGAAATGCGTGCATTGTGGGGCGGCCAGACGTGGAGATCGTGATTGCTGGAAAAGAATTACGTGTGGAAAATGTGATCGTAAAGGTCACACTTCGGATCATTGTTTTTTCGTATGTAAAACCTGTGGGAAGATTCACGACGCCGGTGTCTGCCCTATTGAAGAATTTTTCAATCTGGTGCGCAAGTGGTATGTGCCGACTAAACATGCTGGCATGCTCCCACCAGATGTCGAGAAAATGTTAAACTAGATCGCTCGCCAGGTTGGAATCTGGTTCGAGCCGAGCGATCTACGTTCTGCATCTATGCATATGTCGGTAGCGGAGATAAGTTTGAGGAAAAGGAGATAACCGACAATACATGTTCTAATTCAAATTGCATCGATCGATGTCCGATTCACAGTCTCAGAGTGGATGAATATTCCCGTTCGGACGTGATCATGGAGTTGGATCTACTGCCCGGCGAGTCCCGAGGATACTGGAAGTATCACTCTCCCGACAAGTGGTTTAAACAACCAAAAGCTAATGGGAAGATTAACAACGAAAAAGCCGCTATTCTTTTTGACTCTGGAGCAGAAGTCTCGATCATCGACTCCGCCTTTGCTCGTAAGGTGGGATGTCGTATAGACAGTACCCAGAGGCAAGAATGTGTTGGGATCGGCGAAAGTTCGTATATGACGGAAGGGCGATCACGCGTTAAAATCACTCTGACATGTTCCCTGGTCTACTATTTCAACGCTTGGGTTGGCCGGTTAGCCGGTCAAGACGCGATACTGGGAATGGATTTCATGGTACCAGCCGGTATACGACTTGACCTGTCTCATGGAACCCTGACTCTGCCGGATGAGGTGCAGATTCAGTTATCCGGCCGACGCCCTTTATATGGTACTCATGTGCGGATGCTTAAAATGGGTCAGTACGAAAACAACGAGGTAGCCCGATCAGTCGACGTGATGATTCGGCCGAGCGATCGGCAACAGAAATTGTGGCTAACCCGTGGTGAACGATGGGTACCAACGTTCGTAAAGGGTGTCGGCAGATCAAGTTACATCAGGATTACAAACATATCTGATCAGCCGCTAATCGTTCACGAAGACATGATCCTAGGGATGTGGTTACCCGAAGGGAAAGTACCTCGACAGATTGGGTATGTCTCAGTGGGATCACGAAGATATATTGAATGGCAAAATCTGGCTTATCAAGCCACCACAGACCTGATCAGTTGGCAGACGAAGATACCTCACCTATGGTTGAGAAGCCGGAATATGCTATTACGACTAAGCTACTGATCAGAAGACCATCTGTCGTAGCGACAGGGGAAAACTGGGTCAAAAAAAGGCCACACGTTTTGAGTATTATTAGACCCGGCTCACCGAAAACAGCAAGTCCAGAGAGCGAAAATGATGGTGATAGGTTCAAAAACGATCCTGAGGAGAAAAAGGAGGATGGACCTGCCGAAGTCGTTAAGGACGAAGGTGAACCCGAAGTAGATCACCAGTTGGATGACTCACAAGGGGCGGCCCAAGATAATGCCGAACCGGAGGAAGTAGATCCGGTAGACGAACAGGTGTGTATACATGAAGGTGGTGATCAGTACATTGAAGGTATCGAGAAGCAGATGGCAGTTTTGCCGGAAGTATCGACCAATATACCAGAAGTCACCATGGAGGATCTACAGGTCGGTGATCCCGAAGTGAACACTCCCGAGCAGATCGATCAGCTAAAGAAGATCATCTGGAAAAGGCGCCATTTATTGATTGGGAAGGGTAACGCCCTACCCCCAGCTGCTTACGGAGCTGTTTGTGATAAAGACGTTGGAAATGCGAGACCGATCGCTCAACGTTGTCGCAAAGTCGCGCCACAATACCGGGAAAAGTTATCCGATTTGATCAAGGGCTTGTTGAGTACAAAAATCATCCGACCTTCAACATCGCAGTGGGCATCACCGATTGTGATTGTGATAAAAAAGAACGGGGTCGATATTCGACTTTGTATCGACTATAGAATGGTGAATCGCCTCACGAAGTTGATGGTCTATCCGATGCCCCTGATCAATGATTTACTGGAAGATCTGGACAAAGTTTTATGGTTTTGTTCGCTAGACATGGCTAGTGGTTTCTGGGTGGTTTCAATGACTGATCGTGCTCGAGAGATTTCGGCTTTCGTTACACCTTTCGGCCTTTTCGAATGGAACCGGATGCCGTTCGGTTTAAAGAACGCCCCACAGATCTATCAGAGATTGATTGATAATGCTCTCTGTGGATATTTCCAGATCAGTGCCGATCGAGAAGCCACCGATCTACATGATGTGTTTACGGAGGGTGAACCGGACCAAGATCAGAGACGATCAGTTTTGGGAAGGCGATCATATATAGACGACATCTT
Organism: Sclerospora graminicola; assembly: GCA_001887855.2. Classification (NCBI taxonomy): domain Eukaryota; phylum Oomycota; class Peronosporomycetes; order Peronosporales; family Peronosporaceae; genus Sclerospora; species Sclerospora graminicola. The sequence continues at coordinate 8,386 of MIQA02017274.1, forward strand.
GGTTACGGCAACATCATGGGATATGCTATGTGATAAGGTCGAACGACTCCTTGACACTTGCGAACGTTGGAATTTATCGATCAGCGTAGTCAAGAGCTTCTGGGGTCAACCCAAGGTTGCTTACCTTGGCCATAATGTGTCGATTCAGGGCTTGGAAGCAAACCCGAAAGACTTGGGTGCTCTCAGTAACCTTCCTTTTCCCCGATCACTGAAGGCTATGCAGTCTTTTCTCGGATCCCTGAATTATTATAGCCGGTTTATCGAAGACTTCTCGATATATGCTGCTATATTATACGAGTTGAAGGAAGTGGATTATCATGGGCTACGAGAACGTGATCGAATGGGTAAGTCACTAAGTAAGACTGGTCGCGAAACCGAAGCTATCGAATCGAATCTCAAGACTAGATCGCTGATCGATCGAACTGTGCCAGGGTCAGAGGGTCATATGGAACGAGCTATGGTAGCTTTCAGTATGCTGAAGGCGAAGATGATTTCGACTCCGATACTGAAGCATTTCGATCCGGAGAAGATTCCCGTGGTGATTCTATACGCCAGTAAATGGGCAATATCGGCCGCACTGGTCCAAGATCACGACGGAATATATTGCCCAGTGACGTTCACAAGCCGAACATTAAAACCGAACGAAGTCAACTACGGTATTGTGGATAAAAAAGTGCTGGCATTATTACGCATATTGGATGTCTGTTACTCTATGCTGGTGACTAGATCGATCAAGGTATTGTCTAGGCGATCTACTCTGGCTTGGTTATTGTCTGCGAACGGGTTAGACGGAAGACTGAGGCGATGGGCAGCGCTGTTATCTCAGTGGACCTTGGAGATCATCAAATGCACCAAGGGTGAAGAAGAAATTCTCGGTACGCTAGCAGCCAGTATCACACCCCGATCAGAAGTCGATGAAGCCCTGGTCGAGGTCGCGCCTAGGAAACAACCAAGAGAATCAATCATTATACCCCCACCGATGGTCGGCTCGGAGGAGAATCTGATCGTTGTAAGTTTCGACGGATCAGCGAGCGTGAAGAAAGGCGTAGGGGCGTATAGCGCGTTGTTGTGGAAATTGCCGGAATGGACTGTCATATCTGCTGGTTCAGACTATACCCCGGGCATCACAGTCAATGAAGCCAAATATCGTGGTCTGCTGCTAGGTTTAGACCTCCTGCAAGAGCAAAAGATTGGAAGAGTAATCATATGTGGAGATTCAAATCTGGTGATTCGGCAGATCACTGGAGAAATCGATTGCAAGGCTCCGCGTTTGAAGTTGTTGAATGATCGTGTTATGAAAGCTCTACGTGGATGGCCAAGTCATGACCTCTTACATGTGAAACGCGATTGGAACCGGAGTGCGGATCACCTAGCCACGATGGCCATGTGTGATCAGACTGGATCGATGAGTACCGATAAAGCACTGCTAGAGGAATTGGTCGAGATGAATAGGTTGCCCGAGCTGATTCATGCGGAAGATAAACAGGAAGCAGCCCAGGTCTCGATCATGACGAGATCACGAGCCAGATCACCACCTAACAGGTCACTCTCTCGAGAAAGCCTAACAGAAGAAATAGTACAGGAGATGCGGATCGAAAGAATTCTCAAGGCACAAGACGAAGAAAAATGGATCGTTGATTTGAAGGCTTTTCTGAATAGAGATCTAGAGAAATTGAGCCAGAGTGAAGCAAAAGATTGTGTTAAGATCGCGTCCAACTATGAGATTGACGAAAACGATTTGTTGTTTTACTATGTTCAAGCTGATCAGGTCGATGCAGATCTGGACCGATCAGCAAGGCTCGTGATCCCAGAGACTTTACAAGCAGATATCTTACATCATTATCACGTCAGTTTAGAGGGTGGTCACCAGGGCGTAGGTCGGACATACCACAGGATTCGCAAACATTTCCACTGGAGAGGTTTATATCGAAGTGTCCAAAAGTTTGTCGGAACATGTACAGATTGCGAAACCGGGAAGGGTATGCCGAACATCCGGGGTAGATCACCTGGAAATATCCAGGCGACCTACCCTTTCCAAGTGATAGCGATGGATCACATACCGTCCCTGCCAAAATCGTTCAAGGGCAACACAGAGTTGCTGATCTGGACTGATCTGTTCACGGGATTGGTGATCGCGAAAGCGGGATCTACCCGAACAGCCCAACAAGTCGCCTGCAGTTATGAGGAATGTGTCTTTAGGCGGTTTGGAGCAAGTGAGGTGATCAGGCACGATCGGGAACCAGGTTTCATGGCTGAAGTTTTTCTATCATTTAATCAGATGCTTGGTCAGAAACAAAGCGCAACCATGGCCTACCGTCCGCAGGCGAACGGCAAGGCCGAGCGCATGGTGCAGACGCTAACCAGAGCTATTAAGATGTATGTCGCGGATTCCGCTCAACGATACTGGGATGAGTATGCAGAGAGACTGGTGTTTGCGTTGAATTCTTCTTTCGATCGGATCAGGGGAGATACTCCGTTTTACTTGGCGTATGGTTGGGACCCCCGATCTACCATCGAGTCGGTGATTCCCGTCGGATGTACCCGAGGTCGAGATCGCGAAGCTCGTCGATGGCGTATGGGACTCCAGCGCCATTACCAGCATGCGCGGGAACAAGTGAATGAACGACTGCGGAGGGCGATCCAAGAGAGAGCTGAAAGAATAATGATCAAGCCGATTCGCATAATATCGAACCGGGAACAAGGGTCTGGCTTTACTTGGATCGCGTGAAAGAAGAATACGCCAGGAAGTTAGCGCATTTGTGGCATGGACCATTCCGTGTATCCGAATTGATCGGCGACCATGCTGCCCGATTAATTACGGCTGGTAATTATGAAGTTTTCCCGATCGTCCACTTGTCGAAGCTGAAGCTAGTCCGGGAATACCCCGATCGACCAAAAACCAGGTTGTCATCCGATGATCAGCCAAGGTTTGACTTCGACGAAGCTCTCTTGCCCGAAGACAGTTGGGAAAGAACGTTGGATCAAAATGAATTTGAAGTGGAAAAGATTTTGGATACCCGATCGGGCAAGAGGACCCGATTTGGTCGAACCCATCGTGATTACTTGGTTCAGTGGAAAGGTTACGACGATCCAGCGTGGGTAGATGAACGGGATCTGAACTGTGGAGCTTTACTAAGGGAGTTTGAACGTGATCGGGTGAGACGAAACCGATTTGGAGTTATGCACACTCACGAAGAAGGTAACCAAGAGTCTTAATAGTCCGGGTTGACATAATGTGATGGATCATCCAATGGTAATGGTCAAACAAGTTGGGATCGAGTTGATTGAGCTGGTTCAGATTCAACGGACATGTATATACATATAATTAACGAAAACTATATTCGCGTGCATATGAACGATCGGCATACAAGATGAAGATAGTGCTGGAACCTGGACATGAAGTGTGGATATGGAACATGAAAGTTATCAGAAAGCTGTCATGATATATTAATGAATAAAAAGAGAATGAAACGAAAGCGATATGTATCCATCATAGAAAACATTTAATTGCATTGTAGCCGCTCGGTAGATCGTCCATGCTTGATAGTCGGTTAGTATGTGTTTGTGATTCCATTGATCTTCCGGCGGTTGTTCTAACCAAGCAGCCGCCACTCGGTCAAGTGCGCATTTGGTCGTCCATTTGTCCACGATCCGCCGTAAGGGCTGCGCCACGTAGTTTGGTACAGGTTCCTAAAGGATCTTCGTAACCGGTAACTGACCGCAAGCATTTTAGTCTGTTCGTGAACTGTCCACGGTACCCCGTGCAAAGGCGGGTGTGTCGCAAAAACCACACTTTCCATATGCTCTTGATCAATCTGGTTCGCTGTTGATGCCCTGCCCGACGTGGTGTTGTGACTTATCCAATATAGCCCGTCCTGTTGTAGGTCGCAGTGTAATCGTTGTCCTGTCTCCTGACATGTTCCATCAATTGTCTCCGGCTGCACAAGTATCCACGTTACTTTCTAGAGAATCCCTTCGTGAGGAAACACCGTAATAGGTGGCGGACGGCTGGTTTGTTTACCTATGAACAGAGGAGCCTGGTCTTCACAACAGAGGGTACGGGAACAACTTAGACAAGTACTAGGACCTACTATACAGGAACTAAGCGAAGTAGAAAGGAACGTGAAACAGTGGATGCCATTGGTTTTAACTGCGTGTGAGCATCAGGTCCAATTCCCGAGTCGGACGATGAGAAATGGACTAGCCATCTCATAACTTTCACCACTGTGTGCCTCTTGTGGCCCTCCCCCTCAACAACCCATTGAAACTTGGTATTACTTGTCCTCACAATCCGTAGTTCGTGTACGGTTAGCCGAGGTATGCGATCATACTTTATCCATGGTACTGCATAACCGGCCGGATCCACGGGTTATCCGCCCACGAGTATGTTCCCCAAAATGCCATAATATGCTGCGGCATTTGGTGATGCCGTTCGTATGCATCAATATCTACTTCCGGCGAAACGGTGACCCGCAGGGGTTAGCCATTGGTTAGAGCTCGTTGTTAGAAATATGCCGTCCAATTTCTTCATACTTGTGCGTATCGGTCGATCGGTTCTAGGAGCCAGCATGTTGCTTCCTTTACCAATAAGGAATGTATGGCTATTGGGATCGAGATTATCCCTAAGCCATCAATCGATTTTGGTGTGTACAGTAGTGCTGGTGAAATCTTGTGTCTACTGGGCTCAGCTGTCGTTTGATGCCAGCAAATAAACCGTTTCAGGAGATAAATCAGTCGCTGGAGGATATCTTGAGGGGGAGCGAACACCTTCGCTGTGAACAGAATCGCTGGAATGGCGATGGCGTTGAATAAAGCAGCCACCATAGGATGCAGGATGACGGCTACTTGGTGTACTCAAAAGCGACAGACCGGTGCAAGGCATGGAATCGAGTGTTCAAGGCTGAAAATCGGATCAGCCAGAAGTTAACCAACCGGGTCAGGTGGAGCTGGATGGCAGTCGATGGTGGATATAAGTAGCCAAGGGGAGGATCCGTTAAAGGATGTGCGTATGAAGGAGGCTATGCCCCTGTAGAAGACGAATGGGACCCTCCCTGTCGCCGATGTTCCACATTGAGCCGCCGTGAAAAGTCGTCGTTGTACAGCTCGTATTTTATACTCCCAGTAAATTCTCCCTGTGTCGCCGATGCCTATGTGGTAACCAAGGTATCTGGTTGTCTTATTTGCCTGTAAAACCAGTATATTCTTCCACTCATTGGTAACTGGTTTTCCTTCCAAAAATTACATTTAGCGGGTTGAACCTTCAAACCTGATAAAGTACCGAAATGTCGGACGATGTTCAATGTTGCAGCCTATGTCGAAGGAAGATAGTAGAATCGTCCACAAAGGCGGAGAACTTGTGCTCAAAGCCTCCCCTGCCTCCTCCTGGGACTGAAATACCCGTTATGTTGCGCAATCGCTATCCCAAACGGTTCAACTGAAAAAATAAACAACAAGGGGGCTAGAGGGCACCCTTGTCTAATATCTCATCGCACTTCTATTGGTTCCGAAACCATACCATTAATGAGAAACCTAGCTATTGTGCCGTCGTGCAACGCTCGCATCAACTGATAAAACCATTGAAAATCCGAATTTTTCCAATGCCGTATCAAAAATTCCATGTCAATTCTGTCGTACGCCTTCGCAAAGTCTAGCAAACGAACACCTGGGCTGTCTTCTGGGGACCAGTTCGCCTCGGGCTGTACCCCTTGTAAAATATTCATCATGACCATATTTGCCCTGTCCGTGCGCCTTCCTCGCACGAACCCCTGCTGGGACACTCCAATCAGCTTCCCCACGAAAGTCTGTAGTCGAGTCGTCAAAATTTTCGCAAATATTTTGTAGCTGGTTTGTAGGAGGAATATCGGCCTGTAGTCCATTGTGTTCTGAGAGTCCCTTTTCTTGCGCAAAGGAATGACAATAGCTTCCTTAAAGGAATCCGGGTGAGTACCTCCAACTAAACTTTTTTTGTAGACGGAAAGTAGGCCATCCATGAGCTCTTTCCGGAAATCCTTAAAGAAATCATTATTTAGGCCGTCCGGCCCTCCTGCTTTCCGTCGTTTGAGCCTTCTTATTGCCCATGTGATCTCCTCTGCCAAGATCGGGGCCATCAATAACTGATTGTCGTGCGGCGTTACTTTTGCTATATTGTCAAATTTAACAAATTCATTGAAGTTGGAGAGAAACCGGTCCTTGCTCACTGATCTGTGACTGTTCCCGAGAGCCTGCTTCCATACCAACGCAAACTTATCCGAAATGCTTAACTCCGACATATTACAGTAATACCTCACATTATTCACACCCATAATACATTATATCCTTCACAAATTAGCACGTCACAAATAAATTAATTTTAAGATATATATGTGTTTATTGAAATATAGCTGTTGTTCATTGAGTATGTGATGTGAAGATTGGATTTGGCAACAACGCAAAATGGTACTCTACCAATGTTATAGCAAAATGATTAACCCCACACTGACACTAGTACTAGACCAACCGCGTGATACGGAAGTGTCCCCATGCTAAACTTTACCCTATATCAAAAAGGCAAGCATTTCGCCAGTTAAACAATGCGCCCACAATCAATTCGCGGAGGTAACCTCAGTCTATTTGTATCGAAAGTTTTCTGTCTGTAAATACTTGCACTTGGTCGCCGGGTCGATAACCATTTTGCACAGTCTTTTACATCATACCATATTATTGGCCAAAATAGTTACCTTTTGTTTTTTATATCCTCGAAAATTTCACCTGTTACCACGGTGTGAATCATGTGGGGTATATCTGTACCTACCTCATGTGCCACACTGATGTGTGAAACCCTCTGATTTCTCTCCCATATAGCAGTTTGTCGAAAAAGCCAACGGACGTCATCCACTGAACATCGTAGTTTCAGTCCTCGTCTCCATCTGGTTAGTCGAGAAGTTCATTTCGCTTGATCTGCCTCATCTGCAATCAGTCCGTGCATGTTCCGTACAGACCTTGACGTAACGTTCGCGCCTTCCGTCTCCGTCTTTGCGCCTCCCTCTTTCGCACCGTCTGAATTGCTTTAATCCATTTCTGCCAGAACGAGTCCCAAATTCCGGCTGTTATCGTGTCCACCACTCGATGTTCTTCTTGTTCATCTCAAACCTCTTCTGCACAGTACATAATCATACGGAGGAAGTACATGCTATATAAAACTAAAACCCGTGTAGTTTTAAACTGTTTGAACACAGAATTTCGGGAGTTGTTTAAGTGTAGTACCCATGAGGTTGTTAGTTTGCTTTGGTAATCTCCCTTTTTCACTGCTACAATCGAGTGTGTTTAATATTAAAAACGCATCTACGAACCCGAACGGAGTCATTCGCGACAAGTGGAATTCAATGCCCACAGCGCGCTGGCCAGGAAGGATCTGAATCATCATCTTGATAGAAGACGTAATGAATGCCCCGCCGAAGCGAAATCCACCGATGTGAAGGACCTGGCTGTGTCGAACCGATGTATCAGATGATGATGGGAGAGTCCAAGTCCGCTTAAGAAGCGTGGGAGATGTGTGTTTCTCATGAATCCGCGCGTTTACTGATGGGTTCGGCAGCTAAAGTAACTCCATGAGCTTATGATATCTACCGGTGGGGACTTAATGGAACATAGGATAATGTACGGTGAGTTGTTTGCCAATTTGGCTGCTGTCGCTGAAATCCTCTCCGAGACCAAGATAGTGGTGACTAGGCAGTGTGCCAAGTGAGTACGATGATATGGTGCGACTAGTGGGGCTAGTGAGCATGTGAAAATACTAGACGCGAAGGGGTTGATTCATTCAAAGCGCACGGTGAAGGAGAAGCCTTTAAAGCAAAGTCGATTTATCTAATGAGAGCGATGATCAACGTACACGACGCTTGAAGATACATGGTCGCGTTGTTGGGAACAACGGTGGTATCAGGGTTAGATGTTCGAACGCCGCACCTGTAAGTGCTAGCAGACCCGCCACAAGAAATCTGAGTGCTCTCGACTGAAGGGCAACAGTTAGGCTTCGGAGTTCTCGTTCGCGGCGACTCGTGATGGTGTGGAGTGGTCGGCAAGATGGTTGTGATAGCTTGCACGTGTCCACCGATAAAAAATACGAGACTATGTACTCGCTCGGCACCAACAAAAATGACCGAGCACCGTCATGCGGCAGTTGGGGAAGGTATTGTTCTTGTGCCTTTGAGTGCTGTATTTTATTCTCCCTCCGTTTTATTTTCTTTCGGTACAGTTGCCTAACCTTTTTTTATTTTGGTGCGGTCCAAAGTTATACGAAATGGATATCTATTTGGAGATATATTTACTTATTCCTTCCTGGGGCTCGACATTCCGTTTTTTGGATAATGGTGGTGTTTTCCCCTTACATTTTACTGCAGCTGCTTATGAGGCGGCCCTAGCAGCTTGCTTCTTCTTCGTCATCTCTTTCTTCTTAATAGTCCGTCGCACTTCTGCCGCCGCCGTAGCCGTAGCCGCGACAGCGGTAATTTTTGGCGTGATTTCACTCTTGATTCTTTTACCGCGATCAAAAGCCTCTCGACTGCACGCAAATGACACAGGCAGGTTGCCTTTTTTGAAAAAAGAATCCTAGCCATTGTAACGAATTTTAAACGCGTTCCCGTTGTTGCCCAGAAGGATCCCTTCCGTCACCGTCTGCATCGTGATGAATATTTTGTTGAGAGTGCTGCTTCGCACGTCGGCAAATGTCTCGCCCACGGCATTTATCAGCTTTTCCGACACCACGACACTCGCATTGATATTGCAGTGACTGTATCGATCGGAAGTAGCCCAGGTTAGGCACATTTAGGTCTAGAGAGTTCGCTGGCTTGCACGTGAAGCGAATGTTCCAACCACCGCTGGCCCCTGCAGCGATAACATCTGCATCGTCAACTGGGGCGTGCGGTTTTGCATTGTCCTCCTGGATCCAGATTGTGCGATTCTTACCTGCCGGTGGACATATTGCTTTGATTGCTGTGATAATGTCATGAGTTCGACGTTCGGAGGATGACGGTGCCTTTCACATTGTACTTGCTCGTGCGCTGTGTCTCATGAAGCTCTGCCTTTTTCCCGTCAAACTCCAATTTTCGGTGCACATCATACGTACAAATATAATAATATCAATAAATTCTTTTTCAAAGGATATCCATTATTAATGGAAAATAAACCTGGGTCTGGCAACAGCGGCAATGAACAAGCTTTTTCCGATGTGCCGCTTGCTCTGGCTGTGCCGATTAGGCTATTCTTTTTCTCTTCATCCACGAGGTAATACTGTTTAAAAAAAAGGCGGCGCCCTCGTTTAACCCCTTTTCGTCAATGTGCACAGTACCGTAAATGTCGAGGGTTTTGTCCCGCTTTAGGACGACTAGACCGAGAATAAAAAGCACCCGTGCGAGTCGACCAGCACTAATTTGATCTTGTATGTGTGTCGGCTCAGAACGGATTAGCCGCACAAAAACCGTTGTAGAGACCTTCAACACCGATTAGCCGCACGATAACCGTAATAGCAACCTTCAACGTCGCTGAGAGGCTCCGCATCATCGTGAGCCTCAGTGCTAATCGCTTGACCCCGCTCTCCCATCCCCTGGACGCTAATACTACGGCGCCGCACTTACCAAACATTCTACTCCCCACATCTCCCAGCAAATAAAGGGAAGTATGTGTCGCCAAATGCAGTGCTTCGATGTTATCCAATTTTTTGCGCCGCCGCCATAGCGTCACCGTTTACTAGCACGTCATTTTGAGTGCGAGTAAGCAAAAAGCAGACCAAAGAAACCCGCTCTTCAGGTGAAAGATGACAACGCTTCTGTGGTGAAGTGGTCCTGGAATAAACGGGCTAATGAGAAGTGAATACACTCAACTGATTGGTGGAAATGTTGGTCCAAGCTAGCTGCCCGGGTCAGCCACCATATGATGGAGGATGACGGCTGCTTGGTGTACTCACAAGCGACAGACCGGCGCAATAAATGAAATCAAGTGATCAAGGCAGGGAATCAGGTCAGCCAGAAGCTGGCCGACCGGGTCAGGTGGAGCTGGATGGCCGTCGATGGTGGATATAAGTGGCCAAGGGGCGGACTAGTTAAGTGATGTGCGTATGAAGGGCCCTGAGGGAGGCTATGTCCGTTTAGAAGACGGATGGGACGCCGAAGGTGGATGCTTGTCCGCTAAAAGGGAATCGAAATCTGCGGCCAAATGTTCCAGGTCGAGGGTGATGGCTATCCAGGTCGAGCCGGATATTTGGTGTACGATACACAAAGCGGTATCCAAGTTAAGCTGGATGGTTGGTGTACGGTACACAAGGGCATCCAGGTTAAGCTGACTGGGCTATTTCAGGTAAGGCTTATAACTATCCAGCCAGGTTTTTTTGGGTAGGTTACCCAAAAGGTTGTATTGGATCTAGGGATAAAATCTGTGTACATTTCGCTTTCTAAGACGCAAGTCGTTTTCATTGGTTCACAGCAGAGGGCTAACAAGGTCCCCTCTTGCTGCTTTTGGTTTGCCCGGGGAAGGTTAAAAGGAACCCACCGGAAGTCCCCTGACCGGGAGTCGTCGCGTGACCTATACTCAACTCAAGTCGCCCGTATTTTGAACACGGTTTATCTCTATTGGAAAGTGTGGTAACGTTTTGGTCTACTGTGGAAGGTTATGGAGTGTTACCTGGATTCCCAATTACACACAAGATTGGATTTACCCCTTTAATATCTTTGGTTTAGCTGGCCGATTGATAATTCACGGTCCAGCCGTTGCGGTATACAAACTCAAGTATAACGCCAATCCTGCTCCCCGGAGGAGATTTCGGCCAGTAACAACTCTAGTCCTAAACCTCGTCTCCTTTTTCGATCGACTTTTAACTTTTCTCTCTAGAGGCCACCAGGAAAGCGTAAACGCCAGTGCTGACGGGTGGGCAAGGTGATCCTTATACAAGATGGAGCATCCAAGTCGTCACGACCAAGGTGATGGGAGTGTCCGATCCAGCCGGCTGGATGCTGAATCAGATCAAAACCTGGACGGACGGAGTACCCCCTCCGACGGTCAGCCATCTGGTCCCCCCGTGGGTGTTCGCATCTCAGAAGGAATTTCTAAGAGCGACTACACCACAACGGTGAGCGTGCCCGGATCTCTTGATGACCCTGGATATCACCGCGAGACCCTAGTGGGCGAAAGACCTAAACCTGTCAAATTTGTTGAAGACGTTGTGTCGGGTGCATTGGGGGAAGGCATATCGCCCCCATTGCTGCTGATGATGGAAGGATGCGATGGTCGACTCGGATTGGGGGAGTGCGAAGTCGACATTAAGGAAGAGGTTACTCCCCTGGAGGCTCCTACAGAAGCCGGCTCGGATTATGGTTCAAGTCATTATAGTAGGATCACGGTTTCAACCATGATCCGAAAAAACAAATGCATGTAATGAATACCAAAGAAGTAAAATATTAAGACATAAGAATCGAAGGCTGGATATGACCAGAGTCGGAAGCTGGCTTGATCAGAATCAAGTCACTATCCAGGTCACCTTCCCCTAAAAAAGCTGGACGGGCAAGACCAGGTCATCCACCTCACAATGATAGGCCACGTCTTGAAGAAGAAAAAGAAAAGCAGGACGGCCTATCACAGAAGGTTACAGACACCGACCTGTAGCGGGCTTACCACTTTCGCGAGTTGGGTCAGTGCTTACGAACGGATGGGGTCCTGAAGATAACTCGACCAAAAATCCTGGGTGGACTAAAGGGTCCCGTTGCTCCCCCATCTAACTCAAACAGCCACGTGGCTCTTATTCGAGGACTGTTTGATCAGCTTAAGCAAGCCGGCATCAACACCGGCGCTTTTTACCCGAACCAGTTATTCGACCTGGAGGCGGATAGGCTGAAGGAGGCATCCATCGCGCTTCACAACCGCCTGGTACCGTTAGTGGGCTGCTCTCCACCGCAGAAGATGGCAGTAACAGCTGAAAAGACCACGCCGTCACAACCGGCAGCAGGTAGACCGGCCGGATAACACTTAGGTTCTTCACAGTACGAGTCTGCCCCTTCAGAAGTGGATTCGACGACGGACTCATCTGTAGGTATTACCCGCATGAAGCTTGGCCCTAGGAGAGCAGCGCCTGTAGCAATGACCAGAAGGTTCGGAGGATACGAAGATCCAGATGTGCCTAATCGGAAGGAAGCCCGGTAGCATAGCGTTCAGACCCGGACGGTGGTGGCGGATCCAGATCCAAGGGGCGAAGACGTGGATGTGCAAATTAAGAAGGAACCCCGAGCCGGCAGCCAAGCTGCCCCCCAGTCACTCCTCAAGTGAACTCTCAAGCTAACCCTCATGTGCCGGTTCATCTTCAGAACATGTTTTCGGCGATGATGGAAAGATACTTGAAAGAACAACGACGGGTTAGTGAAAGCCGTGGCAGTCCATGATCACATGACCAGTCGGCTCATCGTGGGAGTCGGGTGCCCGAACCAGCCCAATATTATGCGCGGGAGTCGATCGAAGAAGATATGGAATCAGTGCAGTCCAATCAGAGGGAGCCCCGTGCCGTCCCGCCAAGTCGCCGGCCAAGTCGCCGGCCGAATCGCCGACCTGGACGGCCAGCGAATATGAAGCTGTCTCTAGGCGACATGGATATGGAATCGGTCAAGTCAGCAAGTGCCACTATGAACCGGATGACCTGGATCTGGGGATGTCTCACCGAACCAATATGGCCTCAGCCCAAGCTTTGGATCCGAACACAGGGGCTATTACCACGGTCCGGATGTCAGCCACGCCCGAGTCGAAGGATTTTACTGGACAAGACATGGATGATGACCAGGCCCGAGGATGGCTAAGCAAGACGAAGTCAGCTTTCCTCAGAGACCGTACGCCGGACTATGAGAAGTGCCTGATTTTCGGAGACCTGAAGATGGGTCCAGCAAAAAGCTGGATCCAGCAGCTCATCCGGGAAGTTCGATACGATTAGAGGGAGCTGGTCGAAGCATTTGGAGAGATATACCGTTGATCGGGAATGTCGGTGGCACGCCAGTACTTTCATACCAAGAAGCGAGCAGATGAGACCCCGTTGGAATACGTCCATCGTTTGAATGTCGCAGGAATGAGGGCGAACATACCGGTTAAAGAAGATGCAAGCCGGTCGGAAGCTGCCCGAGAACATGTGGAACATTTCATCAACACGTTGGACGACCGGGAGCTGGCAGACCAGCTGGCGCTGATGCAATTGAAAAATACTACGGAGTTGGAGCTGACGTTACGGACTTATCATAGGGCAAAAAAGCGAGGCCCCAAGGCAGCAGTTGGAACGGGCAGGTACAAGTAACGTTTTAACCTGGATAAAAAAAGCCGGCAGCCATCCACCAGAACGGCCCGATCCGTCCGCATGGTTGCCCGAGAGTCGGATGCGACCAGTTCGGAAGAGGAGTACCAGCGGTCTGGGGGCGAATCCGAAGAGAAGCAAAACCGGTATCTGTTCCCGGCGGAAGCCAGTCAGCAGTCCAGGCTACCATATGGGTCAGGCCAGCAGAAGGGTTTTCCGGCTCGAACTGATCAGGACTACCCCAGACGGAAATGTACCCACTGTGGGTCCCTCAAGCATGACGACCGGAGCTGTTGGAAGAGGCTGACCTGCAAGAAGTGCGAAAGGATAGGACATCCGGCGAAATACTGTTTGTTCATCTGCAAGACTAGCGGCGAAGTGCACGAGACTGGACTCTGCCCCATCAAGGAATTTTACAACCAGATGAAGAAGTGGTATGTCCCGACCAAGCACGCTGGAATGTTGTCACCAGGGGTGAAAAGAAGTCAAACTAGATCGCCCGCCAGGTTGGAATCTGGTTCGAGCCGATCGGTCTAGTGTTAGTATCTATGCATACTGTAAACCCTGTATTAGAACCCCATCCCGTGATTTGAACCCCCCTTGAACAGAACCCCAGGCCCACCTGGGGTTAATTCTACAACCCCATCCCTCAAATAGAACTCCACCCAATTTAACAATTCGGTGTATAAAATTAATTATCGGTTTAATTAGGTGAACTATAAGTGTATCTCACCCCGTACCTCACTTTTGCAACATGCAACACAATTTTGTTACGTGTACCTCATCGTTATTTGGACTAAACAACAACAAAAATAATACCGGTATTGCGAGCGAGCAAAGCGCGCCAAATTTTGCACGCCAAATTTTGCGCGTAATTAGTTTGTAATTACGTAGGTCAAGAATTGGCAAAATTTCGAAAGCGCATCCCGACGAGAACTGCAACCACTGTCCAAAGAGCTGCAGCTGTACCGTGGAAATGTCAATTCCGAATTCATTGTGAAATGCGCAATGCAGTTCCTGAACGACCATCCCGAGGACGGCGAGCAGCAGATACTGAGTGTACTGGGCTTTTGTGAGGGCTCGTCACCAATGACGTCACCTAAACCAGAGGGAATGATTTTGAAATGAAGATCCCGTGGAGACCAAGAATCGAATCTGATATGAAGCAGATATCACATATGCCACATAAAGACAAGATGAATCCTTCCTAGACGCAACTTTCTTTTTTTCACAAATAGAACCCCCCCTCGAATATAACCCTGGGGTTATA
>MIQA02017278.1:0-10751 GCA_001887855.2 Sclerospora graminicola
GCGGTGCTGTTGGATTTTGTATGTTATGGGGGTGACCGTCGTTGCGAGCCCGTCTAGCTCAGTCGGTAGAGCGCAAGACTCTTAATCTTGTGGTCGAGGGTTCGAGCCCCACGATGAGCGACTGGATATGTCATTTTGGTCGTTTTTGCTTTTGCTTTTGCTTTCGCTTTCGTGATTGTGGTGTTTGCCTGCTGCAGACATGTAGTCTGATGAAGTGTCAAACTATCAAACAGATGAAATACGAGCAATGAAGAAGGCTTGTGTCGCACAAGTTAATCTGGGTCACAGCAGACGTGATAGAAGCGATGTGAGGTCGGCGATGACGAGGGTGTGGAGCAGCGCGTTGTGGTGTGCTGAAGGTAAGGTAGGTGATGGTGTGATGTCGCTTTGCTTGTGGAGGCGGTGCTGTTGGATTTTGTATGTTATGGGGGTGACCGTCGTTGCGAGCCCGTCTAGCTCAGTCGGTAGAGCGCAAGACTCTTTATCTTGTGGTCGAGCCCCACGGTGGGCGACTGGATATGTCATTTTGGTCTCTTTTGCTTTTGCTTTTGCTTTCGCTTTCGTGATTGTGGTGTTTGCCTGCTGCAGACATGTAGTCTGATGAAGTGTCAAACTACAAACAGATGAAATACGAAGCAATGAAGAAGGCTTGTGTCGCACAAGTTAATCTGGGTCACAGCAGACGTGATAGACGCGATGTGAGGTCGGCGATGACGAGAGTGTGGAGCAGCGCGTTGTGGAGTGCTGAAGGTAAGGTAGGTGATGGTGTGGTGTCGCTTTGCTTGTGGAGGCGGGCTGTTGGATTTTGTATGTTATGGGGGTGACCGTCGTTGCGAGCCCGTCTAGCTCAGTTGAAAGTTGTCTATATTACTAGAATAAGACGGAGTGACTACTCAATCTACCTAGCTTAAATACTGACTATACTATAAATATTGTGTAGTATACATATATACTGTACCGTTTCTGGTTGTTTTGATGAAGTAACAAGTTTCCGGTGGGTGTTTCCAATTCTTGTATGCCCAATAGCTCAAACGGTAAGTAGCTCGATCTCTATGCTGGAGGTCGTGGGTTCGATCCCCACAAGGGGATTTTAAAAAACCTTTCAGAAATGATATCGTAATGTTGGGGTAGCAGCTCATTCGAATTTGCCACGTAGACCGCAAGTAGAATCGCACTTAGAAAGGTGAGTACTGTAGATAGTATAGAGAATAGTGAAATTCACTAACCCTTGTGTATACAGGTATACGGACAGCATGAGAAACAGTTGTGTCCCGGCAGAAGTGTCCACACCTGGGAACCGTTCCCTGCGATCCTTGAGGGGGTCGATTTAGGGAATAATCCGACTTCGTCGTCCAAAAGTGAAGCGCGGGACCGGTTACTGGGTGTGGTTGCCGAAGTGGGTTCGCAAACTGGATCTTCGCTGGAAGTACAGCCTGCGGTGTGATTCTATTACAAGCGATGAGGCGGCCGCGTATCCATGCGCGTCGAAGTTCGTTATCGATGATCACGAATTGCGGTGATGCCGGGGTGGAGGTTGGTAAACCCGCCGAAAGCCGGATGTGACTTCATCGCGCTTAGAACCGTGGCCAGGGCCAGTTTTTCTTCATCCTCGTATAGTCGTCTTTCGAAGTACCGGATGTGCGCCGCGAATGTCGTAAAGACTAGTTGAAGCGCAGGAGCCGATGGTGTAGGCTGTCTTCCGTCAAATAAACACCGATTTCGATCAGACCAGAGGAAGTGGAGCGTCACCGTGCGAAGGGTGTGCCAGACATCACCCACCACCGCTTCACTCTCCTTCCAGTTGTTCCGTACCAGTTGTTTCGTCCCGAGTGCAATAGCGAGCCATGTTGGCCGTGACCGAAAGAACGGTAACATAAGTGTACCAATGTGCTCCCAAAGCTGCGCCGCGAGTGTACATTCGAAGAACAAGTGCTGCTCTGTTTCGACTGCATTGCACCTGTCCCGGATGCAGTATATGATGCTGGGGTTCGATGGTTGTAGGAACCAAAATCGCGACCGCACGGGAAGGAGTCGATACGCGAGACGAAACTGCAGGTCTTCGAACACAGGTAGCAATATCGCGCACAGATGTTTGTCGTATTTAACATATGCCTTGATCTGAGCGTCACCAACATGTTGGGAGTGAACGGACATTGGATGTGGCTTCGTCGGTTGTCTCGGTGTCCATACCAAACGAAGGAGTGTCGACCGCGGGATCGATGGGACCAAGCATAGTTTTACTCCACTCATGCAGCCCAGATAAGGTATATGGCGCCGTCCACTGGTCAAGGACTCCAGATCAAGCTGGCTCGCTTCAAGCCGATCGAAAATCTGCGTAGCCTCCTTGTACAGCCCTCGCAGCCACTTCAGCTGTTGTCCAGGTGTCGTAGACGCGAGCGAAAAGTCGATGTGTCTCTCCACAAAGTCTTGTTCTACCGGCCAAGAATAACCATCATGCATGAAGTC
The DNA here is from genome assembly GCA_001887855.2 of Sclerospora graminicola. NCBI lineage: Eukaryota > Oomycota > Peronosporomycetes > Peronosporales > Peronosporaceae > Sclerospora > Sclerospora graminicola. Next base: position 2,467 of record MIQA02017278.1, read on the forward strand.
AGCCAGCGAGCGTATGCCAAAGACTCTCGAAATGTGTAGTCTAAAGCTGCGTTGTGGCTCGGGAACCATACCAATACAGCGTCGATGTGGTGAGCTGGTGTGTGTCCTGGCGACCTGCTCATAGTGCAGTCTGGGGTCCGAGTGGAACCAAATCGGCTGCTGAAGACCATACGAAGCGTGCTCATTCAAAGGAAGGTCGTGCCACGTTAGCTCCCAGTACCACCAGGTCAATGTCGCTTTCCACCACGGTGAGGTCTGTCTCCACTTGATCATGGCTCCATGCCGAAGTGGAGAGATCACAAGAAAGTCCAAGCCGTGACGTCCTCCGTAGCGAGGAAGTGCTGATGTCAGCAACTCGACGCCAGCTGTCGTCCAGTTCCGCACACCTGTATCACTTGCAGCATTCATGAACTGCAGCAGCAGAGCAAGACGTTGTCGCTTGAGCTGTGCATCGATACTGGGGATGCCAAGACCGCCGTCGCCTTTACGCATGTACAAGAATTCCTGCGGAATAAGTTGGACATGCGACGCGTCCCGATCATGCTTTCGACTCAGCACGAAACGGTTCAGCATCGACTGCCACCGCCTCACAACTGAAGCTGGAATCGATACGTGCTGTGTGTAGTGCCACAAGCGAGAAAGCACCATTGTTTGTGCAACCAGAAGCCGACCACGAAGTGTCCTCGCGCGCCGGTACCACATCTTGAAGCCGTCGTAGAAACGCTGCTCGAGGAGCTCTACGATGCGGTCATTCACTGGTGCCTGCCCGAACAGAATACCAAGATACTTGACTGTGTCCAAGCGACCAAGTACTTGAACACCAGGCAGTCTAGGGCTCTCTTGATTCCGGTTCAGCGCCAGTAGCACCGACTTAGACAAGTTGAGCTTCGCGCCTGAGCCTTTGCAGTACTCCTCCACGAGCTCAAGCTGAGCCTGTAGATTCGATATCGAGCTGCTGAGAAGAGTCGAGTCATCGGCGAAGAACATACTCGTCGTAGTGTGGTCTGCATTCAGACACACTCCGTACTCATCATGCGATCGTAGCAAGTTTCCAAGCGGCTCGATGGTTAAGACGAAGAGCAGAGCCGACAAAGGGTCGCCTTGTTTCACCCCTCTGGTCGGATGCAGCGCAGGCTGTATGTTTTGGTTGATGAGAAGATGCGCTTGCGGGTCGGTATACAGCAGCTTGATCCATTGGATAAACGTTGTCCCAAATCCCATTCGCTCGAGCAACCGGAACATGTAGTCCCAGTTTACGCGGTCGAAAGCTTTCTGGAAATCCAGGAAGAGCGCATACACTTCTTCGTCTCGACTGGTTGCCAAGTCTTGCAGATCCACGAGGGACCGCACGTGGTGGTGGATTGATCGCCCTTTGACGAAGCCCTTTTGGTCGGGATGGATTAAGTCAGGGATGACGCTTTGCAACCGATGCGTCAACGCTTTTGACAATACCTTCACATCGACTGGTACGAGTGCGATAGGTCGGTAGTTGCCCGGTTCGGCACGCGATCCCTTCTTGTGCAAAAGAACGACAGCAGACTTGCGCTGAGATGGAAGAAGTACACCACGGCAGAGGCGATCCTTGAAGACAATGCTCAGGCATTCGCCGAACACATCAGGAGCTACCTGGTAGAACCCTGCGGTCAGGCCGTCCATACCCGGTGCAGAGGTCGCCTTCATGTGACGGATCGCGCTTGCAAGGTCCGAAGCCGTGACTTCAGCGTCAAGTATCGTGCGGTCTACCTCAGGGACGAAGCGCACAATCGATCGGAGAAGCTTGCGTTGCAGTACGTCGTTTGGTGGAAGAGATCGTCCCGCTGGACTGTTGGGGTCCCCCATCTCGGATCCCCAGTGCTCTAGAAAACGGAGCGAAATCTCGAGAGGATTCCCCGAGACACTTCCACTTGGTGTTATGACTTCCTCAATCGAGACTCGTCTCAGGCTGGTATCTAGCGGACGGAAGAAGTACTTGGTCGACTTTTCAGCGTTAGAAGCTTGGAAGTCGAACGCAGTGTCTTGATTGTACTGGCTTGTCCGCGTGACTGTCTCCTTGTAGTTTCTCATGGCTTCTTCGAAGAGCTCACGACTTGAGCTGTCAGACGCAGTACGATATCGAGCTGCGGCTTGATCGAGCTGGATTCGAGCGTCTTCAATAGCTCTTGTGTCTTGTGTTCGAAGCTTCTTTTGTACGTCTTGTAGTTGCTTCTTGATGCTTGCCTTCCACTTCTCCCACACTTTTCCGGGGTTCAAAGAGGTGCGCAGCTCGTCACGTACAGTCTCGGCTTCCTTCTCGATCGCAGATACCACCACCGGATACTCCAGCAGATACCTCGGGAACTTCCAGTAACCACGACCGTGCAGTTGATTACCCGACCGGAAGCTCACGCTGTGAGCAAGATGGTCGCCAGCATGTTTTGGATGGAAGTATTTGGATTGGTAGTAGAAGAGGTCGCAAAATGTCTCCGATAGCAAGATGTAGTCCAGTCTGTTCTTCCGGGGAAGAGGACCGGTGAACACGCGCTTGTTGTCGAAATGGATCCTCCATGCATCGGTGACGCCCAGCTTTGCTAGCCACTCGAGACAGCTAGATCTACCAGGGTCATAGCGCAGGTCGGGTGATGAAGAGTCCAGTCGTGGGTCCAAGGGGGTGTTCAAATCGCCCAACACAAAGTGCGTCGCATGATCCTCGAACCCCTCGGTTTCCAAGCTCGAGAAGAATTGTTGCTTTTCTTGGCGGTCAACAGGCGCATACACGTTGTGAATGTAGATGGGGGCACTCTCAACCATCACCTTTACTACAAGGTAGCGACCTGCGACCGACAGAGTGGGGATAACAACAGCGGAGTCGAAACCTGGGAAGTCAGAGCGGAGCACCGTGAGCACTCCATTGCTCCTTCCTCGCGTGGGTCGAAGGAGCTGGGTGTTAGGATCGTCCACAAAGACCTTATGCTTGAAACTTGAGTCCAGGTGGAATTTGAAGTTAGAAAGATGCGTGCTGTCTGCGAACTTGGTTTCTTGGACACACGACAACGAGTGCTTGGAGAGCACATCTCGATAAACAAGTGCCCGTTTTTCTTGATGCCATTAGTGTTCACGGTAACAACATTGATGTTGCTCCATGGTGTCGAGTTCGAGAAAACTTTAGCAACGTTTGGCGAGGCAGCCCGCGACTGTCGTCACCGTGCCGTCTCCTGCAACGTGGAGTTTCAGCACTGAAGAGTCGTCCGGGTAGAAGCCATTCAGCTGTTGCAGCGACTCAAGGTCGTCAAGCAAGTGACCCTGCCACTGCACCTCTCTCCAGTGCTGCATGCAGTGCGCACCTAGGTCTGAGCGCAGAAGCTGAAGGAGCGTGTTCGGGTGCAGCAAACGCGTGTGATGCGCTGGAATCCACTCGACGGGCTGACCAGTGATGTACTGGATCCAGTGATCATTTTTAAACAGAGTTGGTGCTGTGGCCATCAGCGCAAGCTCAAACAAGCCGAGCGCCTTGGACGCGCGAGATAGCTCCATGATTGATTCGGAGTGGGTCCACCACTTTGCGCAAGCTTTAAAAATGTCAAGACGCTTCGACGGCACAGCAGTCCCCATCAACTTCTTCCATTTGCTTGCGAAGGTCGTGTCTTCACCCGGGTTTGTCGCGCAGAGAACTCGGTTGATCACATGCAGTTGTGCAAGCTCCGCGATTGCAGTTTCGCCTCCTGCCATCTTTAGCGATATTGCGCTGTTAAAGGCGAGCGGAAACTCAACCGCTTTCTTTGTGATGTGGTCCGGGTTTGTTGCATTTTCGATCAGCTTGCACGCACCATCGACCTTTTTGTCCGCTTCCACGAGACGATCTGGGAGGGTGTTGAGCAGCGCCGTGTTCTCGTCGTTTAGCATCGATTCGGTTACCTCCGAAAGAGGCGACGCGTTCGATGCCTTCTTGATCTTTGTGTGATGTTTTTCAATGAAGAACGCGGACTCGGTTACTACGTTTGCTGCATCGGGACGTTTCACGTCCACGGGTACGATTTGGTGGCGCACGCCGTATTTTGTGTCGGCGGTTGCGTTTTTTGTCTCGAACGTGACTTCCATCGACTGGAGCGCCTGGAAGTAGTTCTTGGTGGCAATGCCGTCCAGTGGCAACGGTTGCTGCTTCACCAGAAGAGCAGAGAAGTCGATACCACTGCGGCTACGCTTCTTCCGGTTGTTCACCACGGTGGTGAAGCCGTCTGTTAAGAGAGGAATGGACGGAGACTTTGGCTTCGGACTTCCTGGAGGCGAAATCTTGCTGTTTGAATCATTGAAGGTCGATATCGACAGCGCATCGTCACGGTTACTTGAATGCCGAACAAGCTGGTTGGCAGCAAATTGCTGTCCATGCTGAGCTCCACGTTGGAGCTGACCATCCCGTTTTTTAGACTCCTCGACTGCCTTCTGGAGCGAGGTTTTGTTTGGCCTGGTGGTCACGGCTCGTGCGTAGGATTGTGCTGCTTGCTGTTGCGAACTTGAAGCAGATTCGCTTGGCTGTTCTGGACGAGGAAACTCGCCGTCGGCCGTCGCGAGGTCCACGGAGTGGTGCGAGCGATAACCAAACGGCAAGCGCTCGGATCGGAACGGCGCGTTCTTGCCGTGTACGGGGTGCAGCTTGTTGTCAAACAAGATCTGGTCACAAACCGATCCGTTCACAATCAAGGGACTTGGACAATTCGTGCTCAGGAAGTACACGCGCCAGGTAGCAGACGTGATTCCAGTCGCAAGGTTGACTTCGCGGAACGTGTCATAGACCGGTTTGCAACCCAAAAGAAACAAGCGGTGCAGTATCACTTCCGTGTTGGTGTCCGAATCGACGTTGGAGATATCGATGAAGTACTTGCTGCCAAGCACGTCAAACTCCTTGAACATGAAGACACCCCCAAGAATGTTGACCTTTGTCCGTTCGAGAGCAATACAAGCCTCCTTCGACTTCACCTTGACGCGCAGGTTTCCGCCAGGGAGCTTCGATACTTGACCGATCTCGAACGTTCCGTAAAGTTTTTCAAGTGTTTTATTGCCGTGGTGCGTGCCGGACAGCGATGCCATGATCTTGTGCATCGGCGTCTTGACAAAAGTGCGCCCAGTGTCGATCACCATATCGAACCTGGCTCGAGGGAGAGCATACGGCCTCGCTTGCTCCATTCGAGACGCAATAAACGACCAGTCGCCACCAGCGGCGTACTGTCGTTCAATTGCTTCGATATCACAGGCGAGAGGTTTGGGGGTTTCTACACGACGACGCGCTTCGTCAGTTTCAGCATTGTCGCGACGAAGGGTCTCTTGCTGCAGGAGGACTTCGGCCATGGTTGGACGCGGATCCACGGAATGAGGTGGAGGCGGCGCGGTGGTGGCGGAAGGAATCGCAGGTTCCATCGACTCATCGAGCGAGGTAGCATCAGGAGACGAAACAGGCGCAGTCGTCGTAGACACTCCCACATCAACGTCCATCTCAGCCGGCTCTAGAGCGGACGAAGCGGGAGGCGAAGGCGCAGTAGTTGCTGTAGAAACAGCAGGCGGTGTATCAGGATCCGAAGCAACAGAAGAGCCTGATCCCCCCAAATTTTCAGAAGGAGAAAGGCAGGTGGTGGAAACTGGCTGGATACTGGGTGCGGTCCCAGATTTCAAGCCGGTTGCGACACGTGGCAGCTGGTCGGAGGGAGTCGGGGAGGCTGGATTTTCCATGGTTAAAGAAGAGACGGGATCGGGGAAAAGGATGGTGAGGGGTATTCTCTTGATTTGACTTGAGCAGTAGCTGGCAAATTGAGAAGTGCCCGCCTTAGCTCAGTGGTAGAGCGCAAGACTCTTAATCTTGTGGTCGTGGGTTCGAGCCCCACGGTGGGCGCCTGGATATGTCATTTTGGTCTCTTTTGCTTTTGCTTTCGCTTTTGCTTTCACTTTCGTGATTGTGGTGTTTGCCTGCTGCAGACATGTAGTCTGATGAAGTGTCAAACTATCAAACAGATGAAATACGAAGCAATGAAGAAGGCTTGTGTCGCACAAGTTAATCTGGGTCACAGAAGACGTGATAGACGCGATGTGAGGTCGGCGATGACGAGGGTGTCGAGCAGCGCGTTGTGGTGTGCTGAAGGTAAGGTAGGTGATGGTGTGGTGTCGCTTTGCTTGTGGAGGCGGTGCTGTTGGATTTTGTATGTTATGGGGGTGACCGTCGTTGCGAGCCCGTCTAGCTCAGTTGAAAGTCGGCTTTGTATTTACTTTTTACACAACCTATACCTTCTCGGCTATGGCTAAGTTCCTACAGAGCTACTTTTTAGCTGAAAGCTTTTTTTTCTTATTTTTTTCTTAGCCCGTCTAGCTCAGTCGGTAGAGCGCAAGACTCTTAATCTTGTGGTCGTGGGTTCGAGCCTCACGGTGGGCGACTGGATATGTCATTTTGGTCTCTTTTGCTTTTGCTTTTCCTTTCGCTTTCGTGATTGTGGTGTTTGCCTGCTGCAGACATGTAGTCTGATGAAGTGTCAAACTATCAAACAGATGAAATACGAGCAATGAAGAAGGGTTGTGTCGCACAAGTTAATCTGGGTCACAGCAGACGTGATAGACGCGATGTGAGGTCGGCGATGACGAGGGTGTGGAGCAGCGCTTTGGTGTGCTGAAGGTAAGGTAGGTGATGGTGTGGTGTCGCTTTGCTTGTGGAGGCGGTGCTGTTGGATTTTGTATGTTATGGGGGTGACCGTCGTTGCGAGCCCGTCTAGCTCAGTCGGTAGAGCGCAAGACTCTTAATCTTGTGGTCGTGGGTTCGAGCCCCACGGTGGGCGACTGGATATGTCATTTTGGTCTCTTTTGCTTTTGCTTTTGCTTTCGCTTTCGTGATTGTGGTGTTTGCCTGCTGCAGACTTGTAGTCTGATGAAGTGTCAAACTATCAAACAGATGAAATACGAAGCAATGAAGAAGGCTTGTGTCGCACAAGTTAATCTGGGTCACAGCAGACGTGATAGACGCGATGTGAGGTCGGCGATGACGAGGGTGTGGAGCAGCGCGTTGTGGTGTGCTGAAGGTAAGGTAGGTGATGGTGTGGTGTCGCTTTGCTTGTGGAGGCGGTGCTGTTGGATTTTGTATGTTATGGGGGTGACCGTCGTTGCGAGCCCGTCTAGGTCAGTCGGTAGAGCGCAAGACTCTTAATCTTGTGGTCGAGGGTTCGAGCCCCACGGTGAGCGACTGGATATGCCATCTTGGTCGCTTTTGCTTTTGCTTTTGCTTTCGCTTTCGTGATTGTGGTGTTTACCTGCTGCAGACATGTAGTCTGATGAAGTGTCAAACTATCAAACAGATGAAATACGAAGCAATGAAGAAGGCTTGTGTCGCACAAGTTAATCTGGGTCACAGCAGACGTGATAGAAGCGATGTGAGGTCGGCGATGACGAGGGTGTCGAGCAGCGCGTTGTGGTGTGCTGAAGGTAAGGTAGGTGATGGTGTGGTGTCGCTTTGCTTGTGGAGGCGGTGCTGTTGGATTTTATATGTTATGGGGGTGACCGTCGTTGCGAGCCCGTCTAGCTCAGTCGGTAGAGCGCAAGACTCTTAATCTTGTGGTCGTGGGTTCGGGCCCCACGGTGGGCGACTGGATATGTCATTTTGGTCTCTTTTGCTTTTGCTTTCGCTTTCGCTTTCGCTTTCGTGATTGTGGTGTTTGCCTGCTGCAGACATGTAGTCTGATGAAGTGTCAAACTATCAAACAGATGAAATACGAAGCAATGAAGAAGGCTTGTGTCGCACAAGTTAATCTGGGTCACAGCAGACGTGATAGACGCGATGTGAGGTCGGCGATGACGAGGGTGTGGAGCAGCGCGTTGTGGAGTGCTGAAGGTAAGGTAGGTGATGGTGTGGTGTCGCTTTGCTTGTGGAGGCGGTGCTGTTGGATTTTGTATGTTATCGGGGTGACCGTCGTTGCGAGCCCGTCTAGCTCAGTCGGTAGAGCGCAAGACTCTTAATCTTGTGGTCGTGGGTTCGGGTCCCACGGTGGGCGACTGGATATGTCATTTTGGTCTCTTTTGCTTTTGCTTTCGCTTTCGCTTTCGTGATTGTGGTGTTTGCCTGCTGCAGACATGTAGTCTGATGAAGTGTCAAACTATCAAACAGATGAAATACGAAGCAATGAAGAAGGCTTGTGTCGCACAAGTTAATCTGGGTCACAGCAGACGTGATAGACGCGATGTGAGGTCGGCGATGACGAGGGTGTGGAGCAGCGCGTTGTGGTGTGCTGAAGGTAAGGTAGGTGATGGTGTGGTGTCGCTTTGCTTGTGGAGGCGGTGCTGTT
>MIQA02017280.1:0-15361 GCA_001887855.2 Sclerospora graminicola
TGGATCAGACCACCTCTCTTTCTCAATCTTTGGCGGCCATCGACCGGCAAAATCCTTGGCGCAATCAATACCGCGCACAGCCCTCCGACCACCCTGGGTTTCGCGTGACTCGGCTCCGAGGCAAGTATAATCGTCGACGGGGATGAGTAGTCGGGCTTGCTTTAATTCTTCTATTTCTCTCAGTTTTCCTTTTTTAATATATCCATCCGTTCCTTTTCCGTTCCCACTCCAAACATTCACTGTTGACTACCAACCGTGGTTAGCCTCGCCAGGCCTGCTCGGGGGTCCGCCTAGAGGGACCTTTTATTGCTGCAGGGTACTTCCTGGTTTGATCGGGCGTGGACGTCCTGTTCCCAGTCGCGGTCGTTATATTCTTTTTCCCGGGGTCGGCTGGATTCGGGCGAGGGATCCTCGTCGCTGGCGGCCGGTTTGATTATCTCCAATAGTTTGTTCATCTCCGCCAATTCGTCCAACAATCCTGGATCCGAGACGGTGAGTCCGGTCTGATCTCGCATGGCCAAGGTGGCCAAATGGTCTGTGCTGTTATTCCAGTCTCGTTTGACGTGCAGCAATTCGTGCTCCGGCCACCTCCGCAAGGCGGACATAACCCGATCATTTAACAGTCTCAGCTGCGGCGCCTTGCAATCTATCTCTCCGGTGATTTGCCGGATCACTAGGTTGGAATCACCGCATATGATGATCCGCCCCTGTGTCCGGCCAGCCAACAGATCTAGAGAAAGCAGCAGTCCTCTATACTCCGCTTCGTTCACCGTGATGCCAGGCGTGAAATCCGAGGCGGCCGCGACCGCCTTCCATTCGGGCAGCTTCCACAAAATGGCACTATAGGCTCCGACCCCCTTCTTTACACTCGCCGACCCATCGAAACTCAAAACCATTAGTTCCTCCGTGGGTCCCACTGTTGGCGGCGGCAACACAATAGTTTGTCGAGGCTGCTTCCGAGGTGCGATCGCCATCAGTGCTTCCTCCACTTCTGCCCTGGGGGTAATGCTGGCAGCCAATGTGCCCAGTATTTCCTCTTCCCCCTTAGTACACTTAATCACTTCGAGGGACCACTGAGACAGCAGAGCCGCCCATCTCCCCAGCCGGCCATCAATCCCATTCGCCGTCAGGAGCCATGATAGGGTCGACCGTCTGGATAGTACTTTGATAGTCCGAGACACCAGCATAGTATAACACACATCCAAGATCCGTAATAGAGCCAGAACTTCTTTATCCACCAATCCGTAATTAACTTCATTAACTTTCAGGGTCCGGCTGGTGAAGGTCACGGGACAGTACACTCCATCATGATCCTGCACGAGAGCGGCCGAGATGGCCCACTTGTTAGCGTAGATGATGACCACCGGAGTCTTATTAACATCGAAATGTTTCAGGACCGGTGTGGTCGCCATCTTCGCCTTTAACATGCCAAAAGCCACCATCGCTCGGGTCATATGATCGTCCGGGCCGGCCGCGCCGGGGTCCAGCGGCCGGTCGCTTGTCTGGGCAGGCAAGGGCGCTTCCCCATTGGCTGAACTACCCGAAAAGGGCGCTTCCCCATTGGCTGAATTATCCGAAAAGGGCGATTCCTCATTGGCTGAACTACCCGAAAAGGGCGCTTCCTCATTGGCTGAACTACCCGAAAAGGGCGCTTCCCCATTGGCTGAAATAACCGAAAAGGGCGCTTCCTCATTGGCTGAAATTGCCGACCCGGCCTGCGTCTCCGCTTGCCTATCCTGCTCTCTCAGCTTATGGTAATCCACCTCCCGCAACTCATACAAGACCGCCGCATAGACTGCAAAATCCTCGATGAACCGACTGTAATAATTCAGGCTGCCCAAAAAGGATTGCATAGCCTTTAGGGATCGCGGGAAAGGCAGATTACTCAAGGACTCCAAATCCTTCGGGTTAGCCTCCAATCCGGCAATCGACACTTGATGACCCAGATAGGTTACCTTAGTCTTTCCCCAGAAACTCTTAACCACACTAATCGAAAGATTCCACTTTTCACACGTAACCATCAGTTTCTCCACTTTGTCACACAATAAATCCCAGGTAGTTGCCGTAACGAGAATGTCATCAATGTAAGACCGCCGCCCCAAAACTGAAGGTTTTGGGTCGGGGTCCGGGTCACCTTCGGCGAACACATCCCCGACCAGAGCCGGATCTTGATCCGCTTTGATCTTGAAGTGTCCGTACAGCGCGTTATCTATCAACCGTTGATAAATCTGCGGAGCATTCTTCAGACCGAACGGCATCCGGTTCCACTCGAACAACCCGAAAGGCGTCACGAATGCAGAGATCTCCCGTGCACGATCGGTCATAGAGACCACCCAGAACCCACTGGCCATGTCCAATGAGCAGTACCACAAAACTTTATCCAAGTCCTCCAACAGGTCGTTTATCAGCGGCATTGGATAAATCATCAGCTTAGTCAGCCGGTTCACCAGCCGGTAATCGATGCACAACCTTATGTCCACCCCATTCTTCTTGATGATAATTACAATGGGCGAAGCCCATGGCGAGGTGGACGGCTGAATTATCTTGGTGGCCAGCAAACCCTTGATAAGCTCTGACAGCTTTTCCCGATATTGGGGGGCGACTCTTCGGCATCTCTGTGCTACCGGCTTGGCACCTCCCACATCGATATCACAAACCGCCCCATGGGCGGCCGGAGGAAGTGCGTTCCCTGGTCCGATCAACAGATGTCGTCTTTTCCATATAATATCCTTCAACCTGCTGATCTCCTCCGGGGTGTTCACATCCGGGTCTCCCACTTGTAGATCGTCGATAGTGACTGCTGGGGGGCAGGGGGTCACCTCAGGTAGCACCGCCATCTGTTCTTCCATGCCTTCAACATATAGTTCGCCCCCTTCATGAATGCAGACTTGATCGGCTTCGGCCGCTTCGGGATTCTGCTCGGCCGGCTGGGCCGATCCGCATTCGGCTATTTCCGAATTCTGCTCGGCCGGCTGGGCCGATCTGCCTTCGGCTATTTCCGAATTCTTCTCGGCCGGCTGGGCCGATCCGCTTTCACTTCGGTCCTCACAACCGTAATCGGGGCTGACCGTATATGCGACTCTGCTTGGCCCTTTCTCCCGACTCTGTCGTTCGTCCGTCTCCTTCCGAGTGGACAAAACCAGTTCCGCGATCGGGGCGTAGCTTCGGTCAGTGCATTCAGCCGGATCCGGCGACGGCCGGCTCCGCGTCAATATTTTAGAAGGGGTCCGGTACTCGGGTTTATCCACCATCGGAGTCTGGTCCTCTTCTAATTCTTCCTCTTCGCTGACTAGATCGGTGGTTGCCTGAAAAGCCAGGTTTTGCCACTCGATATAGCGTCTTGAGCCAACAGTGACATAGCCCGGCCGGCGGGGCACTTTATCCTCGGCCAGCCACATTCCAATAATCACATCTTCATGCAAGGTGAGGGGTTTTTCAGAGATGTTGGTCACGCTTATGAAGTTGAGATGACCACTCCCTTTAACCACAGATGGTACCCAGCACTCGCCCCTTGTCAGCCATAACTTACTCCGTCGGTCGTGCGGTCGTAACATTACTTCCACCGCCTTTCCCACTGGCACCGTTACAAACTGACCTAGCTTGAGGAACTGGACGTAGGCGCCATATAAGGGCCGCCGGCCGGCCAGCTGGATCTGTACCTCGTCCGGCAACGTCAATGTTCCATGCGATAAGTCCAGCCGAATACCGGCCGGGACCATAAAATCCATGCCCAAAATTGCATCCTGCCCGGACAACTTGCCTACCCAGGCGGTAAAGTAATATACCAGTGACCCAGCTAACGTAATCTTGACTCTTGTCCTTCCTTGGGTCATGTACGAACTCTCTCCAATGCCTATACATTCTTGCCGCTTCGTCTCGTCTATCTCACACCCCACCTTACGAGCAAAGGTGGTGTCTACGATAGACACTTCTGCGCCAGAATCGAACAACATGGTAGCTTTCTGGTTATTGATTTTTCCATCCGCCTTGGCCTGCTTGAACCATTTATCCGGCGAGTGATATTTCCAATAACCTCGCGACTCCCCAGGTAACAAGTTCAATTCCATTCGCACTTCAGACCGGGAATACTCATCCGTCCGTATACTGCTCACCAGGAAGGGGTCGGCCGTACCGGCCGAGGACCGGGTGACGTAATCGTCCAACTTACATGTATTGTCGGTTACGCTTTGCTTTGCTTCTTGATTATCCTCCTTACCGACATATGCATAGATACTAACACTAGACCGCTCGGCTCGAACCAGATTCCAACCTGGCGAGCGATCTAGTTTAACATCTTTTCCGCTCCGGGCGGCAGCATTCCAGCATGCTTGGTCGGGACGTACCACTTCTTCAACAGGTTGTAAAATTCTTCCATTGGGCACAGTCCCGCCTCATGCACCTCCCCGCAAGCCTTACACGTGAACAGGCAGTGTTCCGCCGGGTGTCCCTTCCTCTCGCACTTCTTGCACGTCAGCCGCTTCCAACAGCTCCGGTCGTCATGCTTGATAGACCCACAGTGGGTGCACTTGCGCCTAGGGTAATCCTGGTCAGCTCGAGCGGGAAAACTCTTCGACTAACCGGAATAGGCTGGCAGCCTGGGCGGCTGACTGGCTTCTGCCGAGAAAAGGTACCGATACTGTTCCTCCTCAGACTCGCCCCCAGATCGCTGATACTCCTCTTCCGAGCTGGTCGCGTCTGACTCTCGGGCGACCATGCGGACGGCTCGGGCCGTCCTAGTAGATGGCGACCGGCCTCCTTGATCCGCGTTAAATCGGGACTTGAAACGGCCGGTTCCAACTGCCGCCTTGGGGCCTTGCTTCTTCGCCCTTAGGTACGTGCGCAACGTCACTTCCAGCTCCGTCGTATTCTTCAACCCCAGTAACGCCAGCTGGTCTGCCAGCTCCCGATCGTCCAACGTGCTGATGAAAAGTTCCACGTGTTCACGGGCAGCTTCCGACCGGCTGGTATCTTCTTTAACGGGAATATCCGCTCTCATGCCAGCGACATTTAAACGATGGAGATACTCCAGGGGGTCTCATCCGGTCGCTTCTTGGAGTGAAAATATTGTCGCGCCGCTGACATTCCAGCTCCGCAGTATTGCTCCTCGAACGCACCGGCCAATCCCCTCCAATTTCCTCGGGTTTCCCGGCTGAGCTGTTGGATCCAGTGTTTCGCTGGTCCCTTCATCAAATCCCCGAAGATCAGGCATTTCTCATAGTCCGACGTCCGGTCTCTGAGAAATGCCGACTTCGTCTTGCTCAACCATCCTCGGGCCTGGTCCTCGTCCGCGTCGCGTCCGGTGAAGTCTTTCAGCTCGGACGTGGCCGACATTCGCAACCTCGTGATCGCTCCCGAATCCGCGTCAAACGCTTGGGCCGAGGCCATATGGGCTCGGCGGGACATCCCCAGATCCAGGTCATCCGGATCGTAATGGTACTTGGCCGACCTGACGGATTCCATATCCACGTCGCTGAGAGACAGCTTCCTGTTCGTTGGCCGACGTCCGGTCTGGCGACCTGTCTGACGGCACGGCGGGGCGGCACGGGGTTCACTTTGCTTGGACTGCACCGACTCCATGTCTTCATCACTCGGCTCCCTCGCATAGTACTGGACTGGTCCGGGGGCCTGTGTTCCACGACGAGCAGGCTGGTCCGGTGACTTCGGACTGCCGCGGCTGGCGCTCAGCCGACGTTGCTCTTCCAAGTATCGCTCCATCATCGCCGAAAACATGTTCTGCAAGTGATCCGGCACCTGAGTAGCGACTTGAGGGGCGGCTTGAGGGGCGACTTGAGGGGCGGCTTGAGGGGCAGCCGGGCTGCCAGATTGGCATTCCTTCTTAATCCGCCCATCCGCGTCTTCGTCTTCCTCCTTCGGTTCTGGATCCGCCGTCGCTGTCCGCCAGGCCTGTACGCTGTACTGGCCGGCGTTCTTCCGCTCGGGCGTACCCGGATCCTCACGTCCTCCAAGTCTCATGGCTGTCGCCACACGCGCTGCTCCCCTTGGGCCAAGCGTCATGCGGGTGATACCCACCGATGAATCAGATGAGTCCGCCTCCGAAGGGGCAGACTCGTACTGCGAAGAGCCTGAGTGTATACCGGCCGGTTTGCTTGTCGCCGGCGGCGTGGACGGCGCCACTCCAGTCGTAGCCGTCATCTTTTTCGACGGCGGCGAGCAACCCACTAGCGGTACCAAGTGGTCGTGCAGGGCGCTGGACGCTTCCTTCAACTTGTCCATCTTCAGATCAAACAACTCGTTCGGATCAAACACGCCGGTGTTGATGCCGGCTTGTTTGAGTTGGTCGAATAGTCCTCTAATGAGGGACACGTGGCCGTCTGAGAGAGTTGGGGAGAGACGGGACCTTTCAATCCGCCTATGATCTTCGGCCGTGTTATTTTTAGTACCTTATCCGTCCGCAAGAATTGCCCCAACTCGTGAAGATGAAAAGCACGCTCCAAGTCGACATCCGTCGATAGGCCGTCCTGCTTCTCTTCTTCCTCTTCGAATCGCGGTTTGCCTTTGTAAGTCGAATAGTCCAATTCCTGCCAATCCGGTTTATTTAGGGGTAGGGGGCCAGATCGCGACTTGGTCCCGATCCGGCCGGCTTCCCACTCCGGTCGTATCCGACTTCCGCTTTTCTTCCTTTATCTTTTCTTTTATATCCAAAATATGCATTCGTTCGTTAGGATCATGGTCGGAACCATGATCCTTCCTCGGACTATGGCGACTTGCACCATAGTCCGATCCGGCTCCATCCGTGTAGCGGCCGGCACTGCAGTAGGTAGTACCATAATCCGCCCCGGCGGAGCCTCTAGGGGAGTAACTTCTTCTTTAATGTCAACCTCGAACTCCCCCAATCCGAGGCGACCATCGCATCCTTCCATCTTCAGCAGCATTGGGGCGATATGCCTTCCCCCAATGCACCCGACACAACATCGTCAACAAATTTGACAGGTTTAGGTCTTTCGCCCGCTAGGGACTCGCGGTGATATCCAGGGTCACCAAGAGATCCGGGCACGCGCACCATTGTGGTGTAGTCGCTCTCAGAAAATCTTCCTGAGACGCGAACACCCACGGGGTCCCAGACGACTAACTACCGGAGGGGGTACTCCGTCCATCCGAGTCATGATCCGATCCGGCTTCCGGCCGGCTGGATCGGTCGCTTCCATCCGCTTGATCGCGACTGCTCGAATGTTGCATGTTAAAAGCTCACCTTGTGTACCCGTCAGTACTGGGTGGTTAGCTCTCTTGATGGACCCTAGGGCGAAAAGTGTAGATCCGTCCAATAGGGAGATGAAGTGTAGGACTAGGGGTAGCTCCTGGGCGGAAATCGTCACCGGGGAGCTCGTTGGGTAATATACTGGAACTTTGTATAGTGCCGGCTGGGCCGAGAATAGTCGATCGGCCAGCTAAACCAATAGGACACTTGAAGTTTGTATAGTACCGGCTGGACCGAGAATCGATCGGCCAGCTAAACCAATAACAATGAAGGGCGAATCCAAATGTGTATCCACAGAAGGCCAAATGTCACCACTTCCCAATACTTGATGCCGTGTTCAAAACACGGGCGACTTGAGGTGAGTATACGAAGTCGCCGCGACTCCCGGTCAGGGGACTTCCGGTGGGTTAACTTAACCTTCCCCGGGCAAACCAATAACAGCAAGAGGGGACCTTGTTAGCCCTCTACCGTGAACCAATAAAAGCGACTTGCGTCTAAGAAAGCGAAACGTATACTGATTTATCCTATGTCCAATACTCCCTTTGTGTAACCTACCTCAAATAACACGCCTGACCAGTCATGTGCCTTACCCAACGCAACCCGGCTAACTCCGACTCTGTGTACCGGTACGGCCGGTACACCAACCCCAAATGGTACCAACCCGGCCGGTACACTGAACCCATATGGTACCAGACCGAATGGTACATTGTACCCGACCGGCTCGGCCGGATAGCCACCCATCCGCGCCCCTCGGCCGCTGACGCTAGCAGTCCCTTGGCAGCCTTTCCTACGATCCCGGTGCATACTCTTTCCACTAGAACAATCCTCTTCTTCCGGGCTCCTTCCACTCCATCCTTACGAACAGTCCGCCATCTTGGCCGTCCGCCATCCGCGCCTCGGCCGTCCAACCTCCATAGTCCTTCCGTCTGTTCAGCTCGCTTATCCGACTATCCTCGCCCCTTGTCAGGTCTGCCGACTTGGTTTCCAGCCAGGCGCCACCTGGCCGCTGGTAGACCTCATCGGCGGCGACCATCCGGCGCCTACACCCTTGTCCCTCATTTCCACCAATCAGGATGCGCCCTTTGGAAAGTGCCTTACATTATTTTATAAGTCACTTCACCACAATGGCACCACCAGATCTAATCCGACTAGATCAGCGGATGGTACACCCGCTGATCAGAGTCCAGAGGGACACGAACGCGCGACGAACGAGTCGTTGCGCGTCACTAACGTGTGCAACACGAGTGCAAAGCACTCCCGTGTTAAAGTTACAACTACAACCGATGACGGTCGTGGTAGAGAGAATGCGCACGCGGTGGGAAACACCCACCGTGAAAAGAATGAAACCGTCACGGAAGCAAATGACCTCCGTGTCGAAAATAAAGAACTCACGACCAAGAACAGTCGAGAGTGCGAGAACAACATGGTAGACAGTGGTCACCATGAAGAGAAGGCCTTGCGCACGAGTGATGATCACCGTGTCACAGATCGGACAAATGCGTCTGACCTAGCAGCTGTGTCCGTCGAGACGATCAACGTCCTGACGCAGACAGAGACCGGATTAGCTACCCAGTCTCTCACACTCGACAACCCTCCGAACTTAAGTTCAGGGTTGATGGCCCTTCCAGCGTTGAGTTGGAAGAAGTTCGTAAAGAACTTGCGAAAGGATCAGATCGAACAGATCTGCGTCATTGTCGCATCTGACGAGTTGTGGATATTCGAGAGCGAATATCCACTTTACAAGTGGAAGCCAGCGGGAACGAACTCGTTCCCAATGGAAAGAACACTGAGAACGAACTCGTTCCCAGTGATCAAACCAAAGCCCAGCGCTTTGAAGCGCAGAGCTGGGAGTCCCTTAAAGCGACTTCCCCGTATTACGAAGTACTTTGGGAATACGCTGACGTATTCCCAGAAGAAGTACCTTGCGAGCTTCCCAAGGATAAGGGAACGAGACACGAAATCGATCTCGTCCCCGGCACGAAGTACTGTGTCACGCGGCAATGGCCATTGCCGCGCGATCAAGTAAAAGCAATCGATGAGTTCTTCGAAACTCGTCGTAAGGCAGGGCATGTGCGAGAGTCTACCTCTCCGCACCCCAGCCCCACCTTTTGTGTTAAGAAGTCCACTGGTGGGTGGAGAATCGTTCACGCTTTCAATAAGCTGAACGCAGCAACGGTAACGGCGCAAACGCCGATACCGAGGAAAGACGTCATCATCGATGGCATGAGCGGGAGCACCGTTTTCAGTGCTCTCGACTTAAGGGATGGTTTCTACCAAATCCTTATGCGTGAGAAAGATATTCCTCTCACGGCTGTAAGCACCCCAAGCGGTATGCTTTGGGAGTGGCTCGTGATGCCACAGGGGCTTCGAAATGCCCCTGCCACCTTCAACAGATGCGTCACACATCTATTGCGCCCGGTGCGAGAATTCGCGCCGAGCTACTTCGATGATGTGTTCATCCATAGCAAGGCTGAACATGGCAAAACTGATGTAAAAATTCATAAAGAACATCTACGTCAGGTGTTAGAGCTTATGCGCAAGCACAAGCTCTATGCGAACTTAAAGAAGTGCACCTTTGGTGCACCCGAAATACCCGTTCTTGGCTGCTTTGTAGGCAAGAATGGAGTACGCCCCGATCCAGAAAAGATCAGGGTGATCGTTGAATGGCCTCCGCCAACTAACGTCAAGGAACTTCGAAAGTTCCTCGGACTGGCGACATACTTGCACAAATATTCGTGCAACTATGCCGGTCTGATCCGACCTCTTTCTCAATTATTGAAGAAAAATATCGAATGGCGCTGGAATACCCAGTGCCAAGATGCGCTTGATGCAGTCAAGCGTAGCTTGACTGAGGCTCCCGTGTTGGCAATCGCCGACAACGAGCGACCGTTCCACGTCGTTTGCGACGCGAGCGATTTCGCTATCGGCTGCGCCTTGATGCAACGTGATCACGATGATCGTGATCGCGTGATTTATTACCAATCGCGTCAGCTGCGTCCAGCCGAACGCAACTATCCGGTGCACGACAAGGAACTCCTTGCCATGAAGTATGCACTGGCGAAGTTTAGGATCTATCTCTTAGGAGATAGACCCTTCGTGGTTTACACGGACCATGCGTCACTACGCACGGCCGTGAATTCGCCGCACATCTCTCAAAAAATGGCACGTTGGCTGTCATTCTTTGCAGAATACAACTTCACGGTTGAGTATAAACCGGGAAAGCTAAACGTGGTAGCGGATGCGCTATCACGACGCCCCGATTACGAGACGAAACCGTCCGTAACCGAAGCAACCAGTGCAAACGCAATACGCTGCACCGATCTGTCTTCGCCGCTTGTGCGACAAATACGTCAAGCGTACGAGAACGACGAGGAAACTCGCCTACTGATCGATTACTTGAGTGATCAATCAGATCGGAAACGCAAGGAACTTCCAGAGTTCCTTCGCGCATGCGTGCATCGTTATCAATTGCACGACGGTCTGTTGCTTTACAGCACAGACCAAGATGACGTTAACCGCATTGTCGTTCCAAACGACGATGATCTCAAACATCAACTTTTGTTTGAGTACCATGATGCACCGATTTCGGGGCATCAGGGTCGAGAGAAGACGTATGCTTCTCTCGCACGCGATTTCTACTGGCGTAACCAATACAAATGGGTACGTAAGTATGTCCGCGCTTGCGAGATTTGCCAGCGCGTCAAGCCCGCACAGTCAGCGCAGGCTCCCCTCCAATCTCTGCCGGTTCCGACAGAGTGTTGGAAGTCCATTTCCATGGATTTTATCTTTGGTCTTCCGGCTGATCACAGTCGGAAAACAGGCATAGTGGTCTTTGTAGACCGTTTCAGTAAGATGGTCCATCTTGCCGCAGTGTCAGCGAATCTACCGCTGCGCAAACGGCGCGGATATTCGTTGACACGGTATTCCGTTTACACGGAATGCCGGAAAACATAGTCTCGGATCGTGATACAAGATTTACAGGGCGTTTCTGGCAAGAAACGTTCTCATTACTGGGCACGCAGTTGAAGATGTCAACCGCGGACCATCCGGAAACGGATGGGCAGACTGAGCGCGTTAACCGCGTTCTCGGCGACATGCTGCGTTCGTACGCACATGCCTTCGAGCAGTGGAGTGATTACTTACCACTCACTGAGTTTGCTATAAACAACTCGGTGCATGCTTCAACCAAGCACACACCGTTTTACGTGAAAGCCTTACGCATCCACGAACCCCGGCTTTACTTGGCGGTACGCCAAATCTAAGTGGGGGAGGGACCCGCTCAAATTCTAAGCGAGTCGATGCACAAGCTGCAGCTGCAACTTGTGAAGAAACTAGAGTCTTCAACGGTTACCACAGAAGAAACAAAAGCAATTTCGGAAACCGAAACCGCTTATGCGGAATATGTGTCGGCAGCAATGGCTGCAGACAATGAAAACAACCCATCCACTGCCAACAAAGCAGTAGATGAATTCGTATTACAACGTCAAGCTGTAATACGCTATGTAAAAGACGCGCTTGCTTCCGCTTTTGATAAGCAGAAGCAGAATGCAGACAAAAACGGACGGAAGAACACAAATTCTTTTGAAAAAGGTGAATTAGTTATGTTATCTACAACTAATCTACTTACACATGCAATAAGCAACTTCCCTACACGGAAGTTGCTCCCTAAATTCATTGGGTCCTTTAAGGTCCAAGGTGTTAAAGGGAATGCCTATACCTTAGACATTCCCGCGGCCATGCGCCTCCACCCAACGTTTTACGTTGGGAGACTCAAACCATATCGATCGTCTACGTCTTCGGACGAGACGCATCGCCACGGCGAATGCCGTGCTTCTTCAAGTCTCCCAAGAGAGACTTGTAGTCGGTTTCCAACCGCTGGTGGGAAGCCTGGAGAGCTTGGAGAGTTTCCACCTCCGACTTCAGACGATCAACGTCAAGCATCAGAAGATCACTCTTCTTCTGCAGCACAACCTGTGCATCGAGAATCTCACGAATCTCGTCACGATGATAACGATACGTTTTCATCGAATGGCACATGTCCTCCCTCAAGGAGTCACAGCGCTTCTCAAGGATGCGGACCTGATGGCCATGCGCCGCAACAACAGCGCCGAGGGAACTATCAACCCCCGCCGCCCCTGATTGACAGTCAGGGGAACAAGCGCTACATTCTCGAGCGCTTGCTTTCGAAGCGCTCGGTTCCCTATAAGAAGGGGCAGCGTACTGAGTACTTGGTGCGTTGGTTGGGATATTCCCAAGAGTTTGACTCTTGGGAACCGATCGAGGTGTTGAGGGCGGATGCCCCTGACCTCCTGCGTGAGTTCGAGAAGGATACTTCTCCTCGAACTCAAAAGAAGCGTCAACACTAAGTGTTGATGAGGGCGGCACGCTCACGTTAGGTGCTGATGCCTGCGAAGCTTCCGATGCCTTAAGAGCATCGACATAGCACTTAACTTCAGCGGGTACTGAGAAGCCTCGGTACCCTCTAAGATCCTTTCCGGTCAGCCGAGGAGCTCCAGGGGGACAACACGGGCATTTCATGCTCGAAGGAACCCCACAAGAGAAACCCTCTTTAATGCAAGTGAAATGGACATACTCCATTTTACCTGTTACCGAGTACTTTAAAAAGCGCTCGCGGTTTGCGTGAACTTTCTTCACGTACCTGTCGGGATCTTTGTTGTAATTCTCAACAAAGGCATTCCAACTCTGAGTAAGGGCGTCTTTGTCATCCTTACTATTTTTCGACCCTTTCCGGTTCGAATAGTGACGAGCCTGGTAGAAAAGGTCGATGAAGTACCGACGTCTATCGTCAGTACTACGATCGAAACGACGATTGCGAAGGTCCTCGCAATCGTCAAGGGCATTAATGTCAAATAGTGGGTATTGACAGTCACGTTTCATATGCCCACCACTATCATAGGCAAGAGCCCATGCGGGGGTCCAAAACCCCACTTCGTACGGAACATAACGTTCTACACGACACAATGAATCGGAAGCAGTGTAAGCCGCTTCCGCACGATGTTTCTTGGTGGGTGGGGCACCACCTACCGTCTCAAAGTCGTCTTCGCTACGACCTGGCGAATCACGAGGTCCAGGAGGAGCCCTGCGTTCCTCATGCCACCGCCTCATCGAATTATCGCTGTCGTAATCGACGGCGTCAGAAGCCACTTCGCCATCACTTAACGGCGAAGCGATCCTGGTGGTCTTAACCCCACTAGAGTAGCTGACAGGGACATCATCGTCCTTGCCCCCATACTCGGAGTCGGATGACTCCCCGAAGAGGTCGTTAAACTTCTTCTTTGACACCCGCCGTGCGGCAGGTGGAGACGCGGAAGACGCTGCATTCGCGACGTCTCCCCGCCCTCGCTTAGACACTGCTTCCACAGCGTCTGCCACGAGAGACAAGCGATCCTGTGAAGTTGCCTTGCGCCTCGAAACTACGTTCGAAGCGTCGGCATCCGACGACACTTCCGCATGCGATGCAGAAGTGATGTCCGTTTTCGATGCATCGGCAGTGCTCGTAGGAGCGCCGCTGCGTTTGCTGACCATCAGATTACTTCTGGTCAAGATGAGTTATAACTGAATATCGTTATGACCAACAAGTGCCACCACTCGATTGGCCAATATTATGATATATTATTGGCCAACCAGCTTGAGTGGGGGGTGATGTAATGGGGTACCATTACATAAGTGATATTTGAATAGAAATATCACAGTCCAATTTCAGTCGTAATACATGAAATTGTGAATATTGGATTATAAGTTGTCATAATCCACCTTTGAGAACAGATTCTGATATAATTGAATCTGACAAGTCATCTAATGATAAAAATATCATTAGATCAGTTTTATACTACATGTTACTATGATTAGTCTAGGCCTAATTATACTAGTTAGCTCTTAACCACTCATAAATATATTCACTCTTAAACTTACCTTCTAGCACTCACGTCCCTAAGTATATATATATATCATTATATATATATACTAAACCGATAATAATTAATATATTGATTATTTTCTTATCTGAGTTTATTTAAAGTAAACTAAGTAGGACCAAATTACATTTGGTCCAACACAATTTGCACGCTTCCTCATTGCAAACTAACAGTGTAAGCCGCGTAACAGCAGCTCTGTTACACAATCACTGCGTTTAAAAATGAAGTTTTGATAGCCTGTGAACGTGGCTATTCGGACATGTCCTCAGATTTATGATTGCTTTGACGAGTCAAAAGTAATGGTCATTTTCCTTAGGATCTATTTAAGCGCACTAAACTGAATGTTTAAGTAAGGAAAAATTAGCGTCCGTTCATCATTCCGGAGACGCCAGCATGGGGTGGTCCAGCGCCAACGCAAAGCACCGTGTTCTGGCCAAGTTCTACAACACGCCGCGAAATTCTTCGCTTTCTTGACACATAGGCCTTTTAGAGGTTTAGGGAATCGAGTATCACCGATACGACATCTAATTTGTGCTCTACGGTGACAGTTGCTTTTATAAAAATATACTAGCTCCCCACGACCAGAAATTGGAGCTCTCCTCCTATCCTCTCCCCTGTCGTGGAAAGGTGCCCTGCAACCCTCAAACATTCGTAGAATGGCACCACAGCCACGAGCTACAACTGTAATAGACCACATGATCTGTTATGGCGTTGAATATCAGTTACCCAAATAAACACTAGAACACCTGCTCATTTAGCCTGAAACCAATCAATTACTAATATCAGTCAGTTATATTATAACATAGTCTTTTCCGAAAAAAACAGAAACCCCGACCAGATACGGTGTAATCTCTATATGACTGAGTGTAGAGGTCAAAGACCGATATAATGAGATTTAACAGTATTATTTCGTCTGTTATTGAAAAACTGCTCAATAAATATAGAGACTGAAAAATGACTTACCAAATGAGCAAGTGCAAAGTAACGCAGCGATAATTCCATTCTATCCAATAACTTACTAATCTTTCATTTTCTTCCTTCTAGTTACCTTCACTAGATAACAAAATCATTTAGTGAGAAGTTGCCAGTTTGAGGGCTGAACGGAAATTATATGCATTTTGCTATATGTGTTTGTTACAGGAATATAAAATAGTCACCAAGTGAAAAGATCTGGTTATCCGTGTTTTACCGAATGTTTTCCAAAAATAAT
>MIQA02017282.1:0-17003 GCA_001887855.2 Sclerospora graminicola
GGGACACACGATGATTATAATCGAACACCCAAGTATGCGGGGCAAGAAACAATGTCTAAGGTGTGGAGAAATTGGCCACTCAATGCGGAAATGCGCAACCGCACTTTCCGACCTCCTGAAGAAGAATTGTATTCATGTCAAATTGGAAGATTTAAAATCTTACGCGGCGCCCACACAAACGTTCAGGAGCATGGAAGAATTAAGAGCACAAGTGGACGCGGTAAGGGAGCGACAGCTAGCAGTAAAAGTAAAGGTCGATCATTCAGCGAAATCAGAAACTACCGACATTGAAACCACAGGTGAATCAACAGTGACCTGCGTCACTCCATGTAAACCCATGGTGTCAAGTGAAATTTCGAAAGAAGCCAAGCAGTCAGCAGCCCCTCCTCGGGAGATGCAGCAACGGAAACAGTTACCAGACTAGATCACGGTAACAAAGAAGAAAAGTCGGCCTCAAAGCCGAGTACAGCCAGCGGATGATGAAGAGAAAATGCGCCAATCCCATAGGTGGCCTCAAGTTTACAACGTGACATACAAAAATCACGTGAAAAGAATGTACAACCAGTCAGTAACACGCAATCGACTGGACAAGTCAACGTAAGACCAGACACAGACGTCTAAAAAGCGCAAATCCAAGCTGGAGAAAAAGAAGGCTCGGGAACAATACGAAGTAATTCTCCAGAAAAAGGCGAGCGCGTTTTTAATGTTGGAAGGAAGGGCGAAGAACATTATCTCAGCAGTGATGGATGATGTTGAAAAAGCTGAAGGGCCTTTGACACTGATGGAACCATTGGATTGGGAGGGTCATTATTTGCAAGATCTAACGTCGGTATCGAAGCTATTAGACTCCTTAGGCTTGCGCAGAGTCATGACCCCTCCAACTGGCAACTGTCAACTATATGCAGTTTGTCAAGGTCCAGTACTCTTTCCACTTCCGCTGATTTAAGTTGCGGGAACCGTTTCACTGCGTCGGATAAGCGTGATGTCGGTCCGCGTATCTTCACATAGATAGACATGAATAACTCCTGTGTCAAATCCAACCATGCTTTAACCCGCGGTTTCCTCTTAGTTGCTTGGCATAGTGCCGTCTTAAGGGCTAATGCCAATTGGCGTGGTTCTTGTGAATCTAGTGAACTAATGATGCCCAGCCGCTCTTCACTGGAATTTTTTGTACTTTCGCCCTGATTCTGAGGTGCATTCGTCATTTTTATGCTACTGCCCTCCTTTAAGTCCACCCGAGATACCGGTTTTTCCCCTGATATGTCGTTGTTTTTGTTGGATTCGATATTTATTACCGACGCCAATACCGGTTCTTCTGGTACTACTCCTTGTTCCACATCTCCTTCCTTCCCTGGACTCGTTATCTCTGCCTCGGTCGAGTCAGGGGTTTCTGGAACAAACTCATCTCCACCTCCTGTTTCTCCATGCATGGAGATTTGATCTTCCGTCTCCTATGTGTTGTCCGGGTCACTCGCAGGACCCGGGTCAAGCAAAGAAGGTCGGGTTTCGTCATTTTCTTGCATTTTAGCCCTAAACCTTAATTGGGACACAATTAAGGGCAATATCGCAAATTTAGAACTGATTTTGACGAGACTATTTTTACCCAAAAAACGCACACAGAGTGAAAGCCAAGTGGGTCCATGTGCTAGTGGGATTGCTGCTTTCTCTTTTACGTTTAGTATGTGGTCTACTTTGCAAAGTCGGCCGGCTAAAGTTGTTGTAAGTTATGTTAGCATTAGAAAAACGCCCCTATTCTTTCTAGTAGTTTTTCACTGATCTTCACTCCATATTACTCACATCCTTCACCACAATCAACCGTCATCTTGAATCACTGCCACAAATAAAAAATTGGACGCATCTTTAAGTCCGATTGTAGCACAAAATTTGCTGATCAATGCACCTATCTGACGCACGGGTAGCCTCCCGATGGATAAAGTACTGCTGTATTGAACACGTCGTTCCCATCAGAATCCGGTAATGAGAACATAATTGACAACACAAGCATCAACACGAGCTTCAGCATGCGTATCTGCATGGGAATCTCTACTGAGTGCCGATCAAAAGATGAAAAGTTCTTTGCGGTCCCAACATGGTAAGATGATGATAGAGGAGCGAAGTCACTGAAGGGGACACAGATGTTCAATTAAAAACCAATACAGAAAACACAAGCATCCAAACAACAAGAGTAACAGAAAGAAGCATAAAAGTTCGTGATCGCTTCAAAATTAGAAGCACTTCGCAAATGTTTCTTTCTGTCGAGGGCAAAACCGGCTTCTTTAACATAAAAATCCAAAGCAGACCCCCTGTTAATTTTGCCTTCGCCTAAACGAAACATTTACGATGAGACTCAACCTCAACATGCAGTCTGCGGTTGATCAAGCTGGTAGCAACACTTTGGATCAGAATTCAGAATTAGGCGAGGAATCTTGTGGCCCAATGGGGAATATTTTTCGGGGAGGAAATAGATCTACGTCTCGAACCGAGGAAAAGACGCGTCGGTGGTGTCGGTATAGCTTATCCAACGCGGGATGGTACGAAACCTAGGGCGAATTTGGAAATAATGTCTCTAATGGACGAATACGTCACTTGGGTTCGACGGTTCACCGGTAGGCATAAGGGGAAAACACGCCCCTTCTTCCTCCAGTTCAACATCGACAATGGTCAGTCCATCTCCGCCGGGAAAAAAGCGGTTTAGCAAAATTCACTTACTTGGTTGGTTTATCTTGAAATTTGTATGCTGCAAGTGTGCCTAATTTGCTTTTTGCCAGATCCCGACACAATTTTGTAATCCTACCTAATATGGGTTTGCCAGAATACCTATTTTTTATTAAAGTAGGTAGATAGGTAGTTCTACCTACTTTTAAGAGGCCTGTCGATTGATTATACCTCGTTTAATTAAAACGAGGTATAATTAATCGACGAACACCACGGAGGGAAATCGCTAATCGGTACCCTAAATTAGCCATCAATTACTAGTCAGTACCCTGTTCACATAATTATTGCTAATCGGTACCCAGACCTGCTCTTTTTGCCATCAGTCTTGCTGATCGGTACCCTGCGAAAAACAAATGCTGGTTTCAATGACTGAATGACGCAAATGAGTATTGGTGAAGGCGAATAAATTTATTTGACGCTCATTCTTTTGCCTGTGCAGTCGGTTAGCCGGATATGTACATTATGAAAAAAGAAGTATTTCAGCTACTGAAGTATTTGCGCAATCGTTTGGTAGAAAATGAGTTGTATTCTTTCGGTGCCCAAATGCGTTCCAGGACCTTACGGCGTATTTTTTTCCTTAGGGATATCTAAGATTTCAATGAGGCTACGTACACAGCGATGTGTCGATGTGTGCAACTCTAACATGACATTGTTTGTACTAATTGCTTCTTTTTTAATGATGATTAGACCTTTACTGATTATTGTAACTATCTTTTACGAATCGGTGGCGGAAACTACTCCGCCAAAAGTTTGGAGATTTGTGCAATGTGTGGAAAGTGAAACCCAGTCGCTTTAAGCATGGAGCCAACAGCGGCTAATTTTGTCGCTACGAATAAAAAAATATGGAGTAACTGTTACGTGAAAGATCGATTTCGCTTTGATGTGTCAAGTACGGTGGGAAGGATGATAGTCAATCGTTTCAATGCTGCTTATCTTGATAATCCGACATGTTGGGCAACAAAGCACTTGTCGTGTTTAATGCAGAATAAGCGAGCAGCGTTAAGACAGCAAAGAGGTTCGTCAATAGCCTTTTTCTATCTTTCGGGTACCGATTAGCAAGGCTGATGGCAAAAAGAGCGGGTCTGGGTACCGATTAGCAATCATTATGTAAACAGGGTACTGATTAGTAATTGATGGCTAATTTAGGGTACCGATTAGCAATTCCCCTTCTATCAACCTGACTTTGGTACTTTGCATTGAGTATCAGGGAAACACTAACCGCCTAAAATTGAATTGGGCACCCAACCGGACTTAGCCGAATTTATAGTGTAAATGTAAATGACAAAAAATCAGGATCGCAATTACTTTATAAATAAGCAGTACAGTATCCGCTTCCACTTCCGGAACTGCCAAAAAATTATCTCTTTTCAAACATGGTACAATTAAAGAACATAAGCTTCCGAAATTGTGTAGTGATTTGTACCACTACTGTGGTACTCACTCTATTATTCATTTGCTAAAAGTCAAACAGTAGCTATGACTCAAGGTGAAAAAGCAACAGTTTTCGATAAGACCTGTTGGGGAGCTCGTAGATCAATGTAAGCCAGTGTTAGTGATATAGTTCTATGAAAAGTGTTACAACAAATGTATCGCGGCTCGATTCAATTGAACGAAATTGGACGATCAAGTGCGGGCCTTGTGAACGTTTTAGCTACCGGCTCCACGGTGCATTCTGCACCAAGGATCCGGATCCAACAAACAGATTTACTATAGTCATCTAGCGCAAGGCAAAAGTCTTGTGAGTAGTAACAGGTACACATTTGCTCTATTACACGCTGTTTTTTCTAAAAATGGATAGCCTATATTAACTGATCATTTCTGAAAATCCGGAAGTGAGAGCGGATACTGTATACCACTTTTCAACTCCATATATTGACTTTTTTGTTCATCAATGTTCTATACCTCTTCATACACATGTCAAGTTTCTTGTCATGCAAGACACCACCTTCGTGTTTCTGTCTCTATGATGCACTCATTTGCTACCGTAAACCAAGTATTCAGATCAGCGCAATAAAAAATGTACTTACACAAATACCACCACAAGTAGGACGATTTTTTGTGCCATAACTTATAGTACCAACGAAATGTCGTATCGACTGCAATTATACTACAGTAGTACTTATTCACTCTCAAATTGGTACCATTGTACAAGAATTTATTGTGATCTTTGTTCAGAAGAACGAATATGCTTTGGAAGCAGTCTATTCTCTATAAATAGAGTAATTTCCTTCGGCTACTAAAACTTGTTTTTCTCTAAAAAGCTTTCAATGATCATTTATAATTGCTTTCAGGAAATACTATTTGCTCAAGCAGGCATAACCACTGAAATCAATCTACCTTCTTGCCCGTTTCTAATTCTTGTTAGCATACCTGCTTATCTGACATTATCATCTTAATCTACCTAATCTATTATTTTATCTTACCAATTAGCTTTAATAACACTGGAAGCATTCCGTGCGCAGCAAGATATCTGAATCTATTACTTCTACGAGATATACCCACTTTTCGTGTGCAACCTCTAGGACGCCCTGTTAGTTCGCATCTATTTCTCACTCTGTTTTGCGCAGAATTTCTTGGCAGTTTTGCCAACTATGAGTAACTCGCCTATAGCAAATTATAATTAAAAGAGGGAGGCATGAAAGATCTAATTCCTTTACTAGATAAATAAGATTAACAGGTATAAAAACACATTTGCTAGAGATAGTTGACTTTATCGTTCTTCAGGCGCGTTAATTGGTCGTATGGAACCATGATAGCGTTACAGTAGTGAATTATTGGTAACTTAGTTTAACTGATTTGGATAATTTTTTTAATAGACTGCCGTTCTCGTTTCTTTCAGACGCACATGTTGTCATTGTACTGTACGTCGAGAATCTAAAATACAAGGTTTTGCCACATACAGTAGTCAGTAGACCATCAGATCAAAGAGTGCCACATTGATATATACCTGGTTATACGTCAATTACAGTATTTTTAATCATTTGGTGCATAAATCCTGTTCGATTAAATCATATATATACCAAATCTGAAAAGTCGTAAAATACCGAGTCAATTTCGATATGACTCAGTCTTTTCGAAATAAGATATATCATCGTGTGTGCCACATGACACTATATATCTAAGCTAATTTAGTAGTGTAGCCTTAAAATAGTATACCATAGATAAAGAGTGCCAGTTTTTGATATAGTAGCCGAAGGAAAAGTAGCTAGCCCTTATTTTTAAGTATTGGTAGTTAATAACTTAGCTCGAATTGCTAGACTGCTCGTGTTGTTAACTTTTTTAAGAGTCATCGTGTCGTTGGATTCAAAAGATGTTGTAATTTGACATCAACTTTATCTTAAAGCTTTTATTGCCAGTTTCAATTATTTTGCAATGTTGAGTTAACCTATCAATAATAAAAGCGCTTATTAGTATCCTAACAAAATCTCCTGGACACTAGTACGTTAGTATACAAAACAAAATCTCCTGAACACTATTACGTTAGTATACAATACGGAAGAGGACGAACGTAATGATGACAAATCGAGTTCGGTGTATTTTTTGAATTTAGAAGAGCAAAGAAATGATGTGAAAGTGGATATTTGATGTGAAACCATGCAAATTCGAGTAGGACACATTAAATTCGAATTTGATTGGTCTAAATGATTTAGATCGAGTTATTTCGAAATTAGTTGGTCTTTGACTTGAGACCACAGAACAAAGCATATAATTGGTTTATATTTAATAAAACCTAAGAACAAATCATAAAAGTACTATTTGATTAGGTGGTCTAGTATGTCGTGAAATAACTTCAATTTAATTCGACTAAGTCCGATTGGGTGCGCAAATCAATTTTAGGCGGTTCCCTTAGTGTTTCCCAAGTATCACCCCAAATTCGAAGATTCCCCCCCCCACTTCTCGAAGAAGTCACTTGATCTGGGCAAAACTGGACTTTCTTGGCAGCAAACCAGGATTATGAGATTTATGGTCGCAAACAAAACAGGATTTTTTCGCTAGCAAAATAGGATTAAATTCGTACTTTAAAAAATACATAAATCCAACACTGCAAAGCATGCAGACTACAGTA
Source organism: Sclerospora graminicola (assembly GCA_001887855.2). Taxonomy (NCBI): domain Eukaryota; phylum Oomycota; class Peronosporomycetes; order Peronosporales; family Peronosporaceae; genus Sclerospora; species Sclerospora graminicola. The sequence continues at coordinate 6,782 of MIQA02017282.1, forward strand.
GAAAAGCATACACCAGATGAGCGCCAGCGCGTGCAGTCGTAAGATATGCAGCTCGGAATATAATTCATATGTGTACATTAATCTTTTTTACTGTTTTTATTTGTTTATATATCTTCAGCCTCAGCTTTTCTGCTCGGTTAAAGAAGTGATCAGGATTGCTTTGGTACCTGCTTTGCAGTGTCGGATTATCTTATTTTTAATAAGTACGAATTTAATCCTATTTTTCCGGCGAGAAAATCCTGTTTTCTATGCGACCATAAATCCCATAATCCTGGGTTACTGCCAAGAAACTCCAGTTTTGCACGAGAAAAGGGGTAGAGTCCACCTGAGTGTAAATACCGTGAACCAATGGGTACACCAAGTGTGATGAAGTTAAAAGAGAATTCGGTCGTACATGATGACCGATCGGAAGACCTGGTTGATCGGACCAGTTTATTCTAGTGGTGACTTGTCCGATCAAGATATCAACCAGAGTACCCCTTCCGACAAATGGTCGTCCGGGCCAGTGGGAATCCGGGTTCCACCAAGAAAGTCCGTCTTGGATTTGAAAATCGGCTCCAGCACATGTTCACCTACCATTCGTGGGTGGACACCGTTCCAAAAAAGTGGTAGGCCACCATTGTACAAGTTAATTAAAGATAGAGGAGCAAGCTCTGAAGCTTGCCCTTTGGAATTAGGTAATCCAGTCCAGAGGACTGAATTAGATTGTGGTCTGGGCTCCGTTGTGAGTTGTGAGGTGTAAATAACCCACAACAAAAAACAACCACATTTATTGTGTGATAAAACATAGATACTCAACCACCACCACGTTGGTGACAGTGATCTGTTGATAACACTACTTCTGTATATCATACTGATGAAGAGGTAGAGCGGGAGACGAGAGGAGAAATGTAATAGGAGAGTTCTCACTTTGCCTGGTTGGGCACAAGTTGTAGCCGGGACCTTCTCCGTGAAGTCGGTCGATCGACGTTCCTTTCTTGGCGCGAACTCCCTCCCAGGTATTAGGGGGGAGCAAGCCGCAACGTCCGGTGTGCAGAAATGTCAAACCGTAATGAGATTAGTAATTGGGTTTGGTTTAAGGAAGGTTGGGCGGGTATGGAGCGTACTTCGGACCTGATTCAATTCCTCCGGGAATGGACACGGACTGCACCGTAGTCCGTGGTATCGTCACGTGCGACATAGTGATGACAGAAGCGATAAGAATAAGTGTAATACATATAAAGTATTTTGTGCTGCGATCTTTTGATCTAATTGAGTTCCAGAATGAGCTAGGGGCCAAGTCTGCATCGCCCATAGAGGACAAGCGATTCGAGAAGAACAACTATGTCGATATGGTGAAATGGACATCTGGGGATCTATGAAATTGGCTGACGGTGAGGCGTTGACAGTAACAGCCTTCAATTACATGAAAAAAAATAACGACGCGGCGTTCACAGCAAAAGTCGCATGTTTCAGAGCGAGAGTCATTGACCCAAGTAAAAGGGGTCCAACGACAACTGCATCAGGATATGGAGCTCACGAACGCGTAGAAAGAGTTGAAGATTGAACAACGGCAAGAAGGAAAAATAGTGGATCGATATGAAAAACAACTCATTATATCTTGATCAGTAGAGGCTACTAGAGCGCATCACAGAGGCTAAAACGTTGAGGGTCAGCAAGACATTAATAGAATAACAAGGATTTGGCTACTGGTGTGTTATAATGGAATTCCTAGGGAAGAGTTCCTGCATGAGAATTGGTCTCGTACAACCACCAGATCAAAAGACACCAGCGTTTGCTAACCAGACTAAGGCAATCACATGGTAACTAATAGCGAATAAGGCTAAATACACACGTATTACAACAACAACAAATGTAATAGGAGAATCGACGGGAAAAATGTCTCGGATAATACCCGTTTAGTTATAGCTTCTATACTTTTATTGCATTAAGCTTCATAGTGAACTTAACTGTATATGAATGAATGATTTGACTTGACCTTTCATATCTCTATCATTATTTTGACAACAACCACAATCCATACCATTTTCGAAACAGCACGGTACGTGCTATCGACCAGTATTATTTTACTTTCCAAAACGCGCAGTATTCATATTTATTAAAAACCTGTTGGACATTGATTAGATCGATATTAGTCGAGCTTTTACTGTACTAACATTGTTAACGCCAAATTGTGTACAAATTGCGCTACATGCGCAACATTTGTGAGGATCTCAAGCTTAATTAGTTCCACACGTACGTTCACCATTCTTACATTCACATTTAGCTCCTAATACTGAAAATCTCATCTGTAGAAGGCCTATTGTTACGTTAAACAATCTTAATAGCAAATCTGATCAATTTGTAGGTAGTGATGAGCAATCTCAAAAACGTTTCAAGGTCACCGTGCCGCAAGCTAATGTAGTCTCTTTTTTGTTTTACAACAAACCCAGAACATTGTGCAGTAGCTCTAAAATATCATTGAAGCACCAATAGGCGTAGCAAAATATCTTGATCAGCTTATTTTTGCCAATTGGTAAAAATAACTATTTATGTTGGCCATTTTCGCAACTGGATAGGTAGATTTAGTGGAGGATCAGAATACATGCAACAGTGGACGGTTTTTGGACGATATCCAATTCAGATATACAATGTTAGTCTCAATAGAGCACCCTTGCTTTTGAATTCAGTTACATTACACAAGATCAGTAGTTTGTGGAAGGACACGAGTAAGAGGCAAGTTTTTCTTATTTACATATACCTTACCCATTAATTAGCTTTTGCCATGCTTGCTGATAAACGCGATGTTTCTTGTAAACGAGACTAGCACATAATAATAAAGAACACTAAGGACATCTTGACGAATTGTTTTTTAACAATAAAGTATATTGTAGAAAGTTACTGTGACGCAGTTAGCGTCGTAAAATATTTTGGTTACACGTTGCAATTTTTATTCACTAGATTATATTATACCATATTGTAGGCAAGTGAGAGAATAAGACGTAGGACAAAGGCATAGTACAACCAAAATAGGGACAGGCTATGCGAAAGTGCATTAGTCATGTCTCGCAAGCAAATTGACTAACCCAGAGATAGGCATACAAAGAATAAGAGAAAAGTAGGCTAGGCGACGTAAGCCACAATGGGTGGCTCAGAGCGTTTAAGGGGTCCATGCGTGAACCCCAATGTAAACAATCTCACTTCACATTTTACTCTCAACGAGCAACTTAACCTGAAAAACGACAACAACTACCAATCATGGCATTCTACTTAAGCTCGCGCACCCAATTATTACACCAATCACGCAGCTTACTGTGACATAGTAGCACTTATTGGTTGAAATCCTCTGCAAATCCAGATTCAGAAGTGTAGAGTGGCCACATAGTGGGAAGCTCTTTTTCACTTTTTAAAGAAAACAAGCTTGCCTGAGTCGTAATTTACGAGGAGGGCTACATACGTCCCGTTTTTACACAATCTTCTACACTTAGTAGCTGGTTGGTGTGGTTACGAAGTTGTGTGGCACACACATTGGAGACTCCGACGTTGGGCCTGTGGTTTAGTGTGCTTTTTAAGTGCCTGTCCCACCTTCGCACTAGTGAGTATCAATGGGAATGACTACGGAGCATGCAAAACATCACGTGCTTGTCATAAAAAAGCCATTGGCAGAAAAGCCATCAAAGCTCACCTGTAAGATCTTACTGTATCAAACCAAATGAAATAGACGGACTAGCCAACATACTCGTCGCCTGATTTACATGGATCTGAGCAAGAAGGAATAAACGTTTTTACATCACGCGACATTGTCTCCAATACAATGACAACTCGTGTACCTTCGTTATAGGCCCATACTCCGAGAGTATTCGAACTTGTGAGGCCACCCGTAACAGAACGCAAGAAAGTCGGCGGGTTGACTAAAACGGACCACTGGACGTGAGGTGAACTAAATAGGATGTCTCTGTCAGATAAGAGATGGTGAACTTGCTGTGTTAGAGACAATTGAAATGGACCACTGGAGAAGGAGATGAGGACGCCGGTAGCTACTCTATCTTCAATCGTAAGCCTACTAATAGCGATACCTCATAACCACCAGCCACAGATAGATCCGTACTGGAGCCGAAAAAGACATATATGAATGGAGACGTAGCGACTGTATATGAACCGTGGTAAGCTTGCGTACAAATAGCTAGAGAGTGAATTGTTATGAGGGTTAAGAATCATGGCCACAGTGATTCAGCCACCATGAAGTTGAAGACGCGCTTGAAGCTTGTCAGCAAACAATTTGCGCGTGCCAACCATTGTTGCCATGCGGATGTGGAAAGCGCAAAGCGGTACGTGACTGTGTTACATCATCTCTTCTTTCACGACTTTTAGCGCAAAATGGGCTTTAATTTTTCCTGTAACTGCTTAAGCGGATGGTCGCTAGACTCCAGAAAGCATGCGCCGGTTTCACGTCGATTAACCAACTTCTTTTTCTTATACTTACACTGGTACAGTGTACCATTTTTTATCCCATGTTACACATTTCCCTCAAGTTCTTTTTATGACATGCACGTGATGTGTTGCATGCTCCGTAGTCATACCCAGTATCAATCTCCTTTAGCAGCCCACTAACTTACGTTAGATCCACACCAGTTGCTACTAAGTTGTGGTAGTCTTTTTCGAGTATTGGATGGAAAAGCGTAAAACCCGTGAACCCGAAAACCCTTTTCGAACCGATTCGGAGTGCTTAACGCAAAGGCACGCAAAACTTGCTAAACTCCGACACGACCTGTGGTTAGCGGTTCTTAAGCAGCAGAAACTTGTTAAGCTAATTCGAGACGAGATTCCTGACTCGTTTAGCCACAAAACTCGTAACCTGATTCATTCAACTTCCAATATCTTGTTATACCACATAGCCAAGGTGGAAGAGGTCGTAACGAACACTTGGGATCACTCGGTTAAGCGCTTCCAGAACACCAAGGCAACCAAGAAGGCTAGAAACTAGATAGGTTAATTCGTAAGTTTCTAGAATAGGTTCGCATTAAGTTCGATAGCTTACATTTGTAGTTTTCAGGCTCCGAGTTAAGTTCGATGCTTTTTAAGAAAGAGAAAGTTCTTGATTTACACGCTGTGAAGTCCAACTTCTCATGTCTGGTCGTCGTACCAGAGAAGTTGAGCGTGAATCACCGAATCAACGCCCGCGTCAACAAAGTCGAATGAACGACACACCCAACGTAGAGCGAGCTATCTCTGCGTCACGCACGCGTGCTGCTGCAAGTGCACAACAAGAAGCTGCCAGAGAAGAGAAGCAGAATAGTCAAGGAAACGCTATACCGACGCAAGCGCCATCTTCTGCTCCGGCGCCTGCCGCACATCCTTCTGCTACTCAGCAAAGGTTCTACCCTGCAGATCCATCCGTCATTCAACAATTGGTGTTAATGAATCAGCAACAGAACTTGCAGTCGCAAGTTCAGCTTCATACGTTCATGCAGCAGTCACAAGTTCAGTTCAACCAGATGATGAACCGTCAAGGACCCGGTCGAAAGAAGGATCCACCAACGTATGATGGCAAGTTGAACGAGAACTTGGAGTTGTTTATCTTCTCCACCGAGGACTACTACGCATACAAGCGTGATGTGATGAATGCAAATTCATCGGAATTTGTTGAAGAAATTACATGCAACCTCGGAAAGTCCGTGCAGAACTGGTGTCGTACCATCTTTGCAGTGGAATGTGCCGCTGCAGGTGTGAACAAGACGTGGCAACTATTCAAGGAAAAGATGCGTCAACGCCTTAAGCCGAAGGATTTTGAGTACAGCCTACGAAAGCGTCTTTTCGAGCTAAACAAACTAGCTCAATTCATGAGTACGTGGCAAAGTTCCAGGATCACCAATCGCAGGCGGAGCTGCCCATCGCGGATCTTGATCAGCGTTTCTACTTCCAGCACAACCTTCGTGCCGAGACAAGTGCTAAGATTAAGGAAGAGAGTCCAAAAACACTGGATGAAACAATCAAGATCGCCACAAACTTTGAGTTTGCACATTATGATGGAAAGCCACCGCGAGCTCAAGGACATAAGAATTTCTCGAAATCAAGTGAAAACTCGTCGCAGTCATCGAACAAGACGAGGAAGGGCAAGAGCGACAAAAAAAACAGTCAAAACCCATCGTCGAATGGGAATGATGACTGGAAGAAGAATGCAACATGTCATAACTGCAAAAAGAAAGGGCACATCTCGCCCGATTGCACGCAAAAGAAGGAATCAAACAACTACATCAGTGGTGCCTTTTATGCAATTCTGGAAGTCCAAGCACTTGCACATTGTCAGCCGGAGAAAAACAAAAACGTATCAATTTTCATTGATAATGGCTGCAGTTTAAACGGCATATCGAAAAAACTTGCAGAATCTTTGAATACTAGTATACACGAAGATGCAACCGATATCATAGAAGTCGATCTTGGCTTTGGACAGATGATACATCGTCCCCGTCGTACCACAGATATAATTCTTGAAGTTCCTGGTTTTCCGGCAAGGAAGTCAAAGTTCCAGGTGATGCCAATCCCTGAGAACAAAGACGTGATTCTCGGAATAATTTGGCTCCATGAGCAAAACCCCGAGATTGATTGGAAGACGCCACAGTGGTCGCCCCATTCGCAAACCGTTCCTGAAAATCCAATACGGTTGACGACGCCATCCATGCGACCTGCACGTGCTTTGGAAAATCGACGACGCGCTCATGAGAGCCAGAGTCAAGAGATCTTTAATTTTTATCGCCAACACGGACATGAAGGCAATTTCGGTCAAACCAAGTTCATCTCCATGAAGCATTTTGTCAAAGAGTTGCGTAAAGGAAATGCGGAGTGCGTGTTTATGGTGAATCCACACGACTCCGAGAAGACTGCGAGACTTAAGCAGCAAGGATGGGACGCTTTGAAAACTAATCCAGCGTTTGAAGTCGACTGGAAGCGTCGCAATACTGTGTTTCGAACAGAACTACCGAGCACAATACCGCCCGTGCGTGAAGGTCATCGAACTCAAGCCTGGCACGAAACCCATCCACGTTTCACAGTGGCGTCAGAGCCCTGAGCAACGCAAGGTTATACAAGATTGGACGAAGGAAATGGCCAAAGCGAATATTATTCGCCCAATACTTCTCCATTCTCAGCCCCGACCTTTTCCGTGAAGAAACCTGTTGGTTGGCGTACTGTACATGACTTCGTCAGTTAAACAACAGCACGATACTACCAGCAATCCCAATGCCACGTAAAGAAGATACATTTGACGCTATGTCAGGCAGTCATTGGTTTTCGTGCATGGATCGTCTATGGGGTTACTACCAAGTGAAGCTCAGAGAGCAAGACATTCCGTTTACTGCGTTTTCGACACCGGATGACTTGTTTGAGTATCTGGTAACAACAATGGGACTTAGTGGAAGTCCTGGCACATTTAACCGCCTTCTTCAACGCGTGTTCAGCGATATGCGCGATTGCATGCGCATCTACTTTGATGACATATACGTGTTTACAAGAAGCAAGGACATAAACGAACACCTCGAGGCGTTAGACCGAGTACTTCAACGATGTGAAGATCAAGAGTTGCACATCAAACTTTCGAAGTGTCAGTTCTGCGTTCCAGAGATCCCATGTCTTGGAGATTTTGTCGATCGCAATGGTGTCCGTATGGATCCCGACAAGGTCAAGATAATAAAAGAATGGCCGTACCAAAGACAAAAAAGCACATGGAGAGTTTTCTTGGTACAACAGTGTACGTCTCTCGTTTCTGCCCGGAATTCGCGCAGTTCACTGGTCCGCTTCATGAAAACATCAAAGGAAAAAGTCTAAGGAAGTAATACAGCTAACGGACCATCAACTTGCTTGCTTTGAGCAACTCAAGCTTCGCTTGTCGTCTCCACCACTGCTAAAGTTACCCGACTTCGCAAAACCGTTTGGCATCAAAATGGATGCATCCAACTTTGCCATTGGGGGAGTTTTGTTTCAAAAGGAGGGAGAGATGGAGTTCCCCATCGCCTATACTGGTAGAAAGATGAAGTCGGCTGAGCTAAACTACCCTGTTCGCGAGCAAGAACTTCTTCCAATCATGCACGCACTGAAAGTGTGGCGTGTCTATTTGCTCGATCGTCCATTTGTTGTGGAAACGGATCACAAGAGCATCGAAACAATATTGACGCAAAAGACGACGAACAGACGTGTTGCACGATGGTTCAATGAACTCGCTGAGTTCCAACCACAGTTTAAGTGGATTCCAGGTCACACAAATGATGTAGCAGATGCTTTGTCACGGAATCCCGAATTTGAGCACAAAGCAGCTCAAGTCAGCTTACAAGATCTCTTGAAGGCTGCAGCAAGCCGCGAGATCGTGGCAACTATTGAGATTAGTCCCGTTTCGGTCGAAGAGACGACCAGAAGACTATACAAGTCGGGTCCTCGTACATGTGACATCATGAGTAAGATGACAGGAGGTATAAAAATGCCGAAGCACACTGTCATCGATGGTCTTCTCTATTATCAGACCATGGAAAATGAAGAACCAAGACTTGTGATTCCAGACGATGAAGATTTAAAAAATCGTGTGATCTTTGAGAACCACGATGTTTTGACCGCTGGCCATCCTGGCTACTACAAGACGTACATCGCCGTCCAGAAAAAATACTACTGGCCGCGTATGTCGAAGTACATTCAGCGTTACGTCAACAAGGCTAGACAGATGAAGCCACCAGGTCTACTCAATCCTTTAAGTATTCCATCGGGAAGATGGGTTGAAATTTCCATGGATTTTCTGGTATCGTTACCGAAAACCAAGGAAGGAAATGATGCAATCATGGTAATTGTCGATCGTCTGACGAAACGTGCCAAGTTCATCGTAACTAAGACGACTGCATCAGCGGAAGATACCGCAGATCTTTTCATGAAAATTTATATGAAAGATCACGGTCTGCCAAAGACTATTGTTTCCGACCGTGATTCAAAATTCACGTCGAAATTTTGGACTTCAGTGACATCGATCAAGACCCAACACAACCTCTCGTCTGCGTTTCGGCCCCAAACAGATGGACAAACCGAACGTACGAATCGCTTCGTCGAAGATTATCTCCGAGGTGTTGTGAATCCCGTCCAGAATGACTGGGTTGAGTTTCTGCATTTGGCAGAATTTGCGTATAATCGCAGAGTGCATTCATCAATTGGAATTGTCACCATTTGAAGCTGATCTCGGCTATGTACCGTACATGCAAGATGAGATAGCAGCTGACCCGGAGTTCAAAAAGTTGAACAAGTCAGCTCAGGATTTTCTCATTCAGCAAGAAGTCTTTTTGAAAAAGGCACAAGATGCAGCACAAGAACGTATGAAGTCATACTATGACAAGAACCGCAAGCAGCAAGAATTTGAAGTCGGTCAACTCGTGCTTCTTAACGGCAAGAATCTTGATATTCACCACAAAGGCTTTGCATCGACAAGAAACTGGCGCCAAGGTTTGTTGGACCCTACCCCGTCGTGAAGAAGGTCCATCAAGATTCGTATGAAATTGCCATGTCAAAGGATCTTCGTATCCATCCCGTTTTTCACACGTCGCTACTCAAGATCTATCGCAAGGATGATAGACGCCAGCAGAAAGCCGCCAAGGTACTCCTCGCCGACGGTACGGAAGGGCAGTTAGTCCAAGCAGTCATCGGACACCGTAAGCGTTATGGCAAAGACGAGTACAAGATTCATTGGCTGGGTGAAAAAGTTCGCCAGGCCACGTGGGAGCCCATCGAAAATTTAAAGCAAATTCCAGGCTTGATCGCATAATATTGGAGCTCCAAGAAGGGAAGTCTTCTCTCGAAGGGAGGTCATGTGACGCAGTTGGCGTCGTAAAAATTTTGGTTACACGTTGCAAGTTTAATTCACTAGCTTATATTATACTATATTGTAGGCAAGTGAGAGAATAAGACGTAGGACAAAGGCATAGTACAACCAAAATAGGGACAGGCTATGCGAAAGTGCATTAGTCATGTCTCGCAAACAAATTGACTAACCCAGAGATAGGCATACAAAGAATAAGAGAAAAGTAGGCTAGGCGACGTAAGCCACAATGGGTGGCTCAGAGCGTTTAGGGGGTCCATGCGTGAACCCCAATGTAAACAATCTCACTTCACATTTTACTCTCAACGAACAACTTAACCTGAAAAACGACAACAACTACCAATCAAAACATTCTACTCAAGCTCGCGCACCCAATTATTACACCAATCACACAGCCTACTG
>MIQA02017283.1:0-13311 GCA_001887855.2 Sclerospora graminicola
AAGCTGCCATAGAAGAAAAGCAGAATGTTCAAGGAAACGCTATACCGACGCAAGCGTCAGCTTCTGCACCGGCGCCTGCCGCACATCCTTTTGCTCCTCAGCAAGGGTTCTACCCTGCAGATCCATCCGTCATTGAACAATTGGTGATAATGATTCAGCAACAGAACTTGCAGTCGCAGGTTCAGCCTCAGACGTTCATGCAGCAGTCACAAGTTCAGTTCAACCAGATGATGAACCGTCAAGGACCCGGTCGAAAGAAGGATCCGCCAACGTATGATGGCTAGTTGAACGAGGACTTGGAGTTGTTTAACTTCTCCACCGAGGACTACTACGCATACAAGCGTGATGTGATGAATGCAAATTCATCGGAATTTGATGAAGAAATTACATGCAACCTCGGAAAGACCGTGCAGAACTGGTGTCGTACCATCTTTGCAGTGGAATGTGCCGCTGCAGGTGTGAACAAGACGTGGCAACTATTCAAGGAAAAGATGCGTCAACGCTTTAAGCCGAAGGATTTTGAGTACAGCCTTCGAGAGCGTCTTTTCGAGCTAAAACAAACTAGCTCAATTCATGAGTACGTGGCAAAGTTCCAGGATCTGCATTCGCAGGCGGAGCTGCCCATCGCGGATCTTGATCGGCGTTTCTACTTCCAGCACGGCCTTCGTGTCGAGACAAGTGCTAAGATTAAGGAAGAGAGTCCAAAAACGCTGGATGAAACAATCAAGATCGCCACAAACTTTGAGTTTGCACATTATGATGGAAAGCCGCCGCGAGCTCAAGGACATAAGAATTTCTCGAAATCAAGTGAAAACTCGTCGCAGTCATCGAACAGGACGAGGAAGGGCAAGAGCGGCAAAAAAAACAGTCAAAACCCATCGTCGAATGGGAATGATGACTGGAAGAAGAATGCAACATGTCATAACTGCAAGAAGAAAGGGCACATCTCGCCCGATTGCACGCAAAAGAAGGAGTCAAACAACTACATCAGTGGTGCTTTTTATGCAATTCTGGAAGTTCAAGCACTTGCATATTGTCAGCCGGAGAAAAACAAAAACGTATCAATTTTCATTGATTATGGCTGCAGTTTAAACGGCATATCGAAAAAACTTGCAGAATCTTTGAATGCTAGTATACACGAAGATGTAACCGATATCATAGAAGTCGATCTTGGCTTTGGACAGATGATACATCGTCCCCGTCGTACCGCAGATATAATTCTTGAAGTTCCTGGTTTTCCGGCAAGGAAGTCAAAGTTCCAGGTGATGCCAATCCCTGAGAACAAAGACGTGATTCTTGGAATGATTTGGCTCCGTGAGCAAAACCCCGAGATTGATTGGAAGACGCTACAGTTGTCGCCCCGTTCGCAAACCGTTCCTGAAAATCCAATACGGTTGACGACGCCATCCGTGCGACCTGCACGTGCTTTGGAAAATCGACGACTCGCTCATGAGAGCCAGAGTCAAGAGATCTTTAATTTTTATCGCCAACACGGACATGAAGGCAATTTCGGTCAAACCAAGTTCATCTCCATGAAGCATTTTGTCAAAGAGTTGCGTAAAGGAAATGTGGAGTGCGTGTTTATGGTGAATCCACACGACTCCGAGAAGGCTGCGAGATTTAAGCAGCAAGGATGGGACGCTTTGAAAAGTAATCCGGCGTTTGAAGTCGCCTGGAAGTGTCGCAATACTGTGTTTCGAACAGAACTACCGAGCACAGTTCCGCCCGTGCGTGAAGGTATTGAACATGTCATCGAACTCAAGCCTGGCACAAAACCCATCCACGTTTCACAGTGGCGTCAGAGCCCTGAGCAACGCAAGGTTATACAAGATTGGACGAAGGAAATGGTCAAAGCGAATATTATTCGCCCGAGTACTTCTCCATTCTCAGCCCCGACCTTTTGCGTGAAGAAACCTGTTGGTTGGCGTATCGTACATGACTTTCGTCAGTTAAACAACAGCACGATACTACCAGCAATCCCAATGCCACGTAAAGAAGATACTTTTGACGCTATGTCAGGCAGTCATTGGTTTTCGTGCATGGATCTTCTATGGGGTTACTACCAAGTGAAGCTCAGAGAGCAAGACATTCCGTTTACTGCGTTTTCGACACCGGATGGCTTGATTGAGTATCTGGTAACACCAATGGGACTTAGTGGAAGTCCTGGCACATTTAACCGCCTTCTTCAACGCGTGTTCAGTGATATGCGCGATTGCATGCGCATCTACTTTGATGACATATACGTGTTTACAAGAAGCAAGGACATCAACGAACATCTCGAGGCGTTAGACCGAGTACTTCAACGATGTGAAGATCAAGAGTTGTATATCAAACTTTCGAAGTGTCAGTACTGCGTTCCAGAGATCCCATGTCTTGGAGATTTTGTCGGTCGCAATGGTGTCCGTATGGATCCCGACAAGGTCAGGATAATAAAAGAATGGCCCGTACCAAAGACAAAGAAGCACATGGAGCGTTTTCTTGGTACAACAGTGTACGTCTCTCGTTTCTGCCCGGAATTCGCGCAGTTCGCTGGTCCGCTTCATGAAAGCATCAAAGGAAAAAGTCTAAGGAGGTAATACAGCTAACGGACCATCAACTTGCTTGCTTTGAGCAACTCAAGTTTCGCTTGTCGTCTCCACCACTGCTAAAGTTACCCGACTTCGCAAAACCTTTTGGCATCAAAATGGATGCATCCAACTTTGCCATTGGGGGAGTTTTGTTTCAAAAGGAGGGAGAGATGGAGTTCCCCATCGCCTATACTGGTAGAAAGATGAAGTCGGCTGAGCTAAACTACCCTGTTCGCGAGCAAGAACTTCTTCCAATCATGCACGCACTGAAAGTGTGGCGTGTCTATTTGCTCGATCGTCCATTTGTTGTGGAAACGGATCACAAGAGCATCGAAACAATATTGACGCAAAAGACGACGAACAGACGTGTTGCACGATGGTTCAATGAACTCGCTGAGTTCCAACCACAGTTTAAGTGGATTCCAGGTCACACAAATGATGTAGCAGATGCTTTGTCACGGAATCCCGAATTTGAGCACAAAGCAGCTCAAGTCAGCTTACAAGATCTCTTGAAGGCTGCAGCAAGCCGCGAGATCGTGGCAACTATTGAGATTAGTCCCGTTTCGGTCGAAGAGACGACCAGAAGACTATACAAGTCGGGTCCTCGTACATGTGACATCATGAGTAAGATGACAGGAGGTATAAAAATGCCGAAGCACACTGTCATCGATGGTCTTCTCTATTATCAGACCATGGAAAATGAAGAACCAAGACTTGTGATTCCAGACGATGAAGATTTAAAAAATCGTGTGATCTTTGAGAACCACGATGTTTTGACCGCTGGCCATCCTGGCTACTACAAGACGTACATCGCCGTCCAGAAAAAATACTACTGGCCGCGTATGTCGAAGTACATTCAGCGTTACGTCAACAAGGCTAGACAGATGAAGCCACCAGGTCTACTCAATCCTTTAAGTATTCCATCGGGAAGATGGGTTGAAATTTCCATGGATTTTCTGGTATCGTTACCGAAAACCAAGGAAGGAAATGATGCAATCATGGTAATTGTCGATCGTCTGACGAAACGTGCCAAGTTCATCGTAACTAAGACGACTGCATCAGCGGAAGATACCGCAGATCTTTTCATGAAGAATTATATGAAAGATCATGGTCTGCCAAAGACTATTGTTTCCGACCGTGATTCAAAATTCACGTCGAAATTTTGGACTTCAGTGACATCGATCCTGAAGACCCAGTACAACCTCTCGTCTGCGTTTCGGCCCCAAACAGATGGACAAACCGAACGTACGAATCGCTTCGTCGAAGATTATCTCCGAGGTGTTGTGAATCCCGTCCAGGATGACTGGGATGAGTTTCTGCATTTGGCAGAATTTGCGTATAATCGCAGAGTGCATTCATCAATTGGAATGTCACCATTTGAAGCTGATCTCGGCTATGTACCGTACATGCCAGATGAGATAGCAACTGACCCGGAGTTCAAAAAGTTGAACAAGTCAGCTCAAGATTATCTCATTCAGCAAGAAGTCTTTTTGAAAAAGGCACAAGATGCAATGAGTGAAGCACAAGAACGTATGAAGTCATACTATGACAAGAACCGCAAGCAGCAAGAATTTGAAGTCAGTCAACTCGTGCTTCTTAACGGCAAGAATCTTGATATTCGCCACAAAGGCTTTGCATCGACAAGCAAACTGGCGCCAAGGTTTGTCGGACCCTACCCCGTCGTGAAGAAGGTCCATCAATATTCGTATGAAATTGCCATGTCAAAGGATCTTCGTATCCATCCCGTTTTTCACACGTCGCTACTCAAGATCTATCGTAAGGATGATAGACGCCAGCAGAAATCCGCCAAGGTACTCCTCGCCGACGGTACGGAAGGACAGTTAGTCCAAGCAGTCATCGGACACCGTAAGCGTCACGGCAAAGATGAGTAAAAGATTCATTGGTTGGGTGAAAAGGTTCGCCAAGCCACGTGGGAGCCCATCGAAAATTTAAAGCAAATTACAGGCTTGATCGCAGAATATTGGAGCTCCAAGAATGGAAGTCTTCTCTCGAAGGGAGGTCATGTGACGCAGTTAGCGTCGTAAAATATTTTGGTTATACGTTGCAATTTTTATTCACTAGCTTATATTATACTATATTGTAGGAAAGTGAGAGAGTAAGACGTAGGACAAAAGCATAGTACAACCAAAATAGGGACAGGCTATGCGAAAGTGCATTAGTCATGTCTCGCAAACAAATTGACTAACCCAGAGATAGGAATACAAAGAATAAGAGAAAAGTAGGCTAGGCGACGTAAGCCACAATGGGTGGCTCAGAGCATTTAAGGGGTCCAAATGAACCCCAATGTAAACAATCTCACTTCACATTTTACTCTCAACGAACAACTTAACCTGAATAAACGACAACAACTACCAATCAAAGCATTCTACTCAAGCTCGCGCACCCAATTATTACACCAATCACGCAGCCTACTGTGACAGTCAATTGGTCAAATAAAGGCATGAGACCAGCAAAATCATGAAAAAATAATTTCACCCCAGATCAGCCTGCATATATTGTCGTGAACAATATTTTCGATAGTCTCCTTTTCTATTGTCACAGAGATGTAGAAACTAAAAGTCCATATGGGTTGATAGATCGCTAAATTAATCGATGTTGATTTTACCCTTTAATATCTTAAAAGTCGGATACAAGCTACCAGGTCGACAAAACCGTAGAAATTAAATATGCAGGGACTTATTTAATAGAAAATGTATAAGAAGTAATAATCTAGCTACCTAGCCACCTAGCTACCATGGATGAGTAACTTCCAACTTACTCCAAAGATAAACGAGAAGTTATGAAACTATTCCTATTCTTATAGTGGCGTAAGCTTAGGAATCACCCACTTTATAAAATATCACCGTTGAATTTTTAATAAAGTTCATATGGCATTACCGTAACCACTTTCAAATCGTTGTCAGACAAAGTCACGTAATACTGAGTGTACCGTAAAACTTCACATTTCAACACTCCTTATTGAGATGAATTTCGTCTCCATTTCAAACCAAATTCCAAACGTGAGTTACTTACTTAGTCTTGGATAGTTGAGTGCTTTAGTCAGCCTGTCAGCCAACATGGCTTGCGTCGAGTCATAATTTGCGCTGATTTCCTCATCTTTTAACTTGGAAACAATTTACTTCAACCGTATATCCTCATGTTTCATCTTTGATCTCCCTTCCATGCCATTAATTACCTTGTTTGCAGCTTGATTGTTGATCTGAGGCTTCACTGGACGCTCAACCTTTAACCCAACTTCTTGTAGGAGCTCTCGGAAGCAAACTATATTCTCTCCCACTTTAGAAGCAGCATATAATTCAGCTTCCATGGTTGATAAGGGAAAATCACCTTGTTTCTTGCAGATCCAGCTCAAGATTATTCCGTCCATCAGTATAACTCCGCTGGTTGATGATTATCGATCATTTTTTTAATCCAGCGTAGTACAAGCCGTAGTAAGCTGTGATTTGAACTGCTTTTTGTTTGATCCTGGCGATTCCATACGGAAATGTGGGCTTTTAGTACCCTTAAGATACTTTGCGAAACTTTAAGCTAGATTCTTATCCACCAACTTCGGTGCGTGCGTCTGTCGTGTTACCTTGTGTACTGCAAACGATATATCCGGCCTTTTACATCTTGATATCCATAATAATCTTCCGAAAAGTGATTGAAAAGTTGAAATCGTAATATTACCGGAAGTCGAGAGTAAAGTTTTTTCTTCGAGGCTTAAGTCTTCATACTCTTGGTTGATCAGTACCTTGACCGGATTCGCGTCGTTCAAGTCGACCGCTTGCAGTGTGCTTTCAATCATTACTTCTTGATCTAGAGTATATCCTTTGTTTTCATCAAAAAGAACCCGCATGGCCAAGACCTTTTAAACTTAGCCGAGATTGTTTATCTCCAACGTTTTCATATCGACAAAATTAATCCGCAAGGGTTTCTTGAGCCCCGGTCACTAAGAGGTCGTCCACGTAGACTCCTACAATCAGTAAGTTTCACCGATTTTCTTTACATACAGACACATGTCTGTAATACATTGCTTGAACTTCAATTCCACGAGTTGCCCACGTAAACATTTGTTCCACAGGCGCCCCGTCTATTTCAGAGCTTATAGCGTTTTTTTTCAACTTTAGACCGTCATTCGGTATCTTGTTTTCATTCGTAGAATCTTCAGCAGACTCCATTCCTTTCGGAATATTTAGTAATAAGTAGATAACATGTTCTTTTCCTAAAGCTTTTCACATACGCGCTAGGTATGTCTCCATGTTTAGCTGGTTCTTTCCACTTGCACGCCAACGCCAAAAAGGCTTGACCGTTCCCATTTCGATCACGGCTGCAAAAGTTAGCGTGTAATCCGCTCCAAACCTTTGCACGCTTCCGCATGCCTCCCGTCTAACCTTGTACATTTTTTATTTTCATCAAGTTTAGTCTTGAAATCCAATTAGGTATGCAAGGGTTTGCAATCCTTGGATCTTTAAACTATCTTCCACACTTGTTCTTCTCCAAAGCAGTGATTTCTTCCCTCATAGCGTTGATCCACTTGTTCTTATTGGCATTCTTCATTGCTTTAGTGTAAGGTTTTGGGTCAACTTCTTTAATATAATTCACAACCCCTAATTCGGTTGAAACTTCGCTTTCTTCATTTATTACTTACCCTTCTTTCGAAGCTTGCTCTCTTGCTTTTGTTAGGCGCCTTGTGCGATGTCGTTCTCGTTGCCACGGCTTCTTTTTCTGGTATTTGCTCGATTTTTCTTTCGCTTTGGCTGTAATTTGGTCCGCAGCTATTTCTGACTCTTGGCCTTCTTGCAAACTTTTTTGAATCGACTTATTCTGTTCTTCGTCCAGAGGGTCGACGATTTTGACATGTTGCGTTAGTACAATCTTCTTTTCTTATTTGAGGTAGGCTTTGCAACCTTGGTTTCTTCACTTTTTTACGATAATGCCAATTAGTGAAGGCTGCTTGAGTGATTGTTGGCTTCGCTTATTGTCTTGAAACGCCTGTACTTCCATCGAGATTTTTGTATTCGCGCCGAAATGAGTAGGCTTTGCAATTGAAACGCCTTTCAAAAGTGCTAGGGAATGTTCAATTTTTAGCAGCATCATCTTTCGTCTTGGCCAGGAAAAATCGCTCTTAGTTTGGCTTCAAATCCATGAAATTAATCATATACCTGTTCCGAACCTATCTTCGGAGTTATTGATTCCATGAGGTCGAAAAGTTACCCCGCTGATCCTGTCGGTGGGTGCGTCATTTTTCACTGTCCTAAACTTAGTCTTGTTTTGTCCATTAGAGATATGCCTTTTTTTGCGTCCTTTGCCAATTTTTCGATCGCATCTTAATTAAGATGCATTAATCTTGCGTGGAAGTGCATTAACGATCCTTTCTGCACATCTGACCCGGAGTCGGATTCCTCGTCGCTTTTTGCTATGATCGCAAAACCTTGATCTTGCTCCGAACATCCATTTCAACTTCAACTGCAAGCACCTTGTTGGCCAGTTTCTATGTCGAATATTTGCCGTTTACTTTATCGATGTCTCATCACACGACGTTCATCGACATATACCATTTCGCAACCTTTTTCTTCAAGGAGGTCATAAGATAGTATGTTTCGTTTTCGACGGAATACACTTCCTTGATCTGTATTGCAGCAGTAATTGAAAGCGATGCAAGAGTGCATCACAAGATCGGAGGCGAATCAACTAATTACGTCGAAAACAAACCGAAAGGAGACATATATTTATTTATTTCGTTATGATGTTTGTCATGACCGGGACATATACTACCTAATAGTTGTATTAAAAGCACTTAACATCTTGTTCATTTTGTGAACAAAACATTTGTTCCACCATGAGTCATCTTGGCGGATGAAATACGTTTTGGCCGTTCCACTCAAGTAGTGACCTAGAAGGTCAATTTTCTGCCATCGATATCTGCCTTATGAAGCGGGTTCCCCATTCACGGAACCCTGCTCCAAGTCCTTTATGAATTTCCTTCCCGTCAAAACCTCTAATCGACAACTTACAATCTTTAGCCGTAGTTGTTTAGGAACGGGTTGAGGTGGTGATCTGTAGCCCCCAGCAGGAGGGTTATCACCGAAATTTGCATTTACTTGTGGCGGTGCTCAGTATCAGTTGATCTAATGCCACCATAGTTTCATTTCATTTGTTGTGGTTCAGGAGGCTTAATACCACCCAAATTTCGATTCATGTTTCTTAAATATATATGGACGACTTGACAAATTGAACAGTACACTAAGGATGCTGTCTATTCTCGTGATACGATCTTGCATATTAAAAATATACGACTCAAACACCAAGATGCAACCGGTACAACCAACAGCTTGATAGCTTCGGAGAAAACCCCCAATAAAAATGATATCGAGGATATTTTTTCTCAGGCGTACTCTCCAAAGATAAAATTCGCACCCGAGTACCGAGCCTCATTGAGTTGTTGAAACCACATCCCTCTTGTTGGTGTCGCGAAACCACGCGTTTATCCATTCGTAAAGCTAATCCACGAACCAATTCCAAAATTTGCGCTCCTCCAGCGCCCAAAGATGACGTTTTTCGACTTCTTGATTTTTATCGTCAATGACGTTATGACCTTTTGGGGATCATAACCTGTTCGATAGTCTTCTTTTCCATTGTCGCAGAGATGTAGAAACTATTTGTCAAATTGCCTTGATAGATTGATATACTAATCGATGAATTTGTACTTGTTGTTGACTTTTACCCTTTAATTCTTAAACCGACAAAGCTGTAGAAATCAAATATGCGGGGACTTATTTAATAGAAAATGCATAAGAAGTAATAATCTAGCTACCTAGCCACCTAGCTATCATGCATGAGTAACTTCCAACTTACTCCAAAGATAAACGAGAAGTTACGAAACTATTCCTATTCTTATAGTGGCGTAGTCGCAAATTGGACTAACGTAAAACAGCAGTTTATTGCCGACATCGAACATTTGCCGTATCATTCATTGGCCCTAGCCAATCATGTTCCAGAAATTAGTGATGTGATGGATCTCATTGGCTGATTAAAATTTGCAGCAGTTTTCTGCCGGATTGGATTGGGCAGTGTGTACTCAATATTTGTCTACTGCTGTTGTAGAGGAACCATAATGGGTAAACTCGATAGTGCAAAATGGTGTTGCACACGGAATGAATACACGTATTGGTGGCTATTTTTACAGACACTACGTGGAAGAAATGATGAATCCAAAAGCCACGACGCAAAGTGGCACAGCCTTTCTCGGCTGAAGAAGATCCGCGCTCATCATATCTTATTGTTGTATCTTTAACATGCGCTTAAAACGAATTGAGAGCGGATACAGTTGTGGTGGAGCCGATTTCCAAATCCATAACCGAAGTTTTGGGGGGAATTCCCACTAGCCCGGACGACCAACTATCTGAGGGGGTACTCCGTTGATCCTGATCGGCATCAGGATCAAATGAATCAGCACTATGATGACTGATCCGATCCTCCCGGTCTTCTGACCGGTCGTCATGTACGATAGAATCCATATTTTATATCATCTCACCTTGTGTATCCATTGGTGTTCGGTGGTTACACTCACCCAGGTGGACTCTGGACGAGGAAAAACGTTACGAATCACGTCGGAGGATGTTACCTTTTCGAGACGGGGGGTTTTCTTGGGTGGAAACCACCACCGGGGGATAAATCAGGGGTGATACTATGTACAAGTATCGCAAAGGTCGGGACGGGGTCCTTTAACCAACAGGACCAACCAATAAACGGGAAATAACCAAGAAACCACGAAAAACCACGATATAACCACGATCTTCCACAGTAAAACCAAAGCGTTATCTCGACAAAACCTTTTCAATCAATAAAACGTGTTCCAAACACGTGGGCGTAAGGGTGAGGGTTGAAACCATAAACAATCCCGTCGGGGGACTTCCGGTAAGCCAAAATGCGTCAATGCGCGTCTTTACCGGGAATTAGTTGAGCTACAGGGACCTAGTAAACCCTGTGCTCCCAATGACTGCAACACGTGGCGGAGCGACTCTTTGCTGAGGGGGTAAATTCAATCCTATTTTATATATGCAATACCTAATACCTAATGTATCATACACCAAAACTATTTGTCCCACCTTAAACTTCAATCTTAATCGTCTTGTCACATAGTTGTCCTGGTACCACCATAAAACCGATCTTCAGCCGAACCCGACCCGATTCTTTGCCGATCTTCAACCAACTTGATCCTTAGGTATCAGCTCGAAACCAGCTCAGGGTCGGATTCTTGGGACGTTGTTCATCCGATTCAACACTAATCTTGGCTGAACTCCTTCTTTCGTAGCACCTGGAAAATGATTTGGAGCCGATTCAACACTAATCTTGGCTGAACTCTTTCTTTCGTAGCACCTGGAAAATGATTTGGGGCCGATTCAGACCGGTTCAGGATCGGCTTCGGGAATCCGTTCGAGCCAGCTCCAGACCACCTCGTACCGCCTTGAACCACCTCATAGTCGACTAGACATCGACGTCTATTGCTCGCTCAACCATGTCTTCGACCTCCATTATGCGCTAAACCGGCAAGATTCAACTGAATCGGTATTCCTCTCAAAGTCGGACTCGATCCGATCCTTTAGGTCTGATTCGGAGAAGGTTTGTTGATCCCCGCAACGTGTTTCGGCTGATATGCCCATAAAGCTCACCATTTCACACATAGGGTTCCATCGTACGATTGGTCTTCATATTTTAAGGCTGGTCCAAATTATACAGTCAGTTAACTGAGATCTCAATATACGTCACTTGAACCACTTGGATCAGCGATAATCGGCTCCAATAAACAGGTTCTGCCACATCCAATATATCAAACTATCCATAAACCTGCTCCATCACACGTATCTTGACCGGTCCGGTCTTAAAACGAACCCGGCTCGGCATCTGGATATTCACATCTGGTCGCGAAATTTGACCGATCCGTTGTTCTCTGGTACAGGGTGCGACAACGGCAGCACCATGTTTTTTTCCACATTTTACGATAGCCCGTTATGACTTATGCCATCCTAAGTTGAACCACCTGTCCCACCCATCAACGGTTCGGTCTTGATGGGTATTCCAACAACCACCAATCAGCAGCCATATGTGGACCACTTATTCCTGATTATTCCTGGATCACTCCACCAGAGCCGCCTCTGAGACAAACTACAGCCGCGCAACGACTACGGTTCGACTCACCCCATTACGATATTTCCCACTTAATGATCATGTCCGATCCTGGTTCTTCTCAGGCTCCTTCGTCTGGTTCCCGGATGGTGCCTCGCCTCCAAGATCAAGCTCATCCGATCTGTCTCCCTCGGTCACTTCGGCTTCGGTTTCGACCTCCCTGACAACTACGGTCATACCCGCTCTTGATCGCCATCGACGACTTTAACTTCCGCCCGCCCCTAAGGTTTGCTACCTGGTGCCTTCCGAGTCGTTCTTTTAGCTACCTGGAGCAACCGGCACTCTTAGTGGAAGGGACTGGCTCACTCTCTTTAGGCTCGGCGACACCAGCCGACTGCGGCTGGGTCTTCAGGACGCAATTTCTGAGCTGGCTTCTTTATGCGAAACTAACCGGACACTTCGTGCTGGATTATTTAACCAGCAAGTTGCGATAGATCGCTTGGAATGTGAATCCGTGGATCTGGTTCAGCGATTGTCGGCCTTGCAAGAGAACCAGCTCAGCATTCTTCACGCTGATCAAACTCGTGATCGATCAAGATTGGAAGACTGCGTTCAGGATCCGACGGCCGAGCGTGATCGCTTATCTGCCGACCTTGCTACTCTGCGTATTTCGGCAAAACCTTCTGACACAGTCGCCTCGCTGCAATCCATGGTTCGCGCCTTTTCTATCACCGTCCGCGATCAAGGTATGTTCTCGTTCAATGTAACTTATTCGATAGATATGAGTAACTCCCTTCACTTTCTCCAGATGAGCAAATCGAAAACTAAGAGAAACCAATGGTTGAGATGGTGGACCACCTGCAACAGCTCGAGGACCACCATCACAATCATGACCAGCTGATCCAAGAGAGAGTTCAAGCGATCCGGGAGGTGGAGCGTTTGAAAGAGGAGGCATGCAATATGGATGAGCAGGTCAACTTCCTGGTCAAGTTACTCTCCGATTCTCATATTGGCCGTTCCACTGTTCAGAAACGGTTGAGTGAGAATCAGAAAGCGACTGACGACCGTCGGCGGTAGTTAGCTCTCGCCCGAATTAAATCCGAGACATTGCCGTTGGACAAGCGTACTTGGACCCGTCGTCTCTCGAAATTGCAAAAGATCGCCCACCAGACGATCGACAAGTGGACTGCTGATTCGGAATCCTTCAGCGCGCTTTACGTGGATTTCCAAAATTGGTCGATGCTCTCGGTCTCAAGGCCAGTAAGTCACCCTGACAAATCTCCTGAATCGGCCCAGTCTTCGCCAACATTCTCTCCTGCTTCTCTTCCGTCTGTCGATTTGGAAACCAGTCATCTGACAGCCGATGAATCGGCGGCACCTCCACCCGAACGGTCTGGTTCTTCCCTGACTCTGGAACCAAGTCCAGCGCCGTCGGGGTCAGCGACCCTAAAGCGGAAGAGTGATTCCAAAGGGAAACCGGTTCCTGACAAGCGTCCTCGCCTCTTCATTCCCGATTCCGATGATGATTCGACGGACCTGGCCAAGTCGCGAAGTACCGGTCGGCGGGTTTCGGTAACGAGTCCAACGAAACCAGCTTCCTTAAGTCAAGTAATTG
>MIQA02017284.1:0-42689 GCA_001887855.2 Sclerospora graminicola
ATGAGGGTTAGGACTAGGGATAGCTCCTGGGCGGAAATCGTCACCGGGGAGCTCGTCTGGCAATACACTTGAACTTTGTATAGTGACGGCTGGGCCGAGAATAGTCGATCGGCCAGCTAAACCAATAAGACACTTGAAGTTTGTATAGTGCCGGCTGGACCGAGAATAATCAATCGGCCAGCTAAACCAATAACAATGAAGGGCGAATCCAAATGTGTGTGCAAAGGGGAATCCAGATATGACTCCACACTCTTCCACAGAAGGCCAAAT
This sequence comes from Sclerospora graminicola, assembly GCA_001887855.2. Taxonomy (NCBI): domain Eukaryota; phylum Oomycota; class Peronosporomycetes; order Peronosporales; family Peronosporaceae; genus Sclerospora; species Sclerospora graminicola. Next base: position 271 of record MIQA02017284.1, read on the forward strand.
GTCACCACTTCCCAATACTTAATACCGTGTCCAAAACACGGGCGACTTGAGGTGAGTATACACAACGCAGCGACTCCCGGTCAGGGGACTTCCGGTGGGTTACTTTAACCTTCCCCGTGCAAACCAATAGCAGCAAGAGGGGACCTTGTTAGCCCTCTGCTGTGAACCAATGAAAGCGACTTGTGTCTAAGAAAGCGAAACGTATACTGATTTATCCTTTATCCAATACTCCCTTTTGTGTAACCTACCCCAAATAACCCGGCTGACCAGTCATGTGTCTTACCCGAAGTAGCCCGGTTAACTCCGACTTTGTGTACCCGCCTGGCCGGTACACCAACCCCAGATGGTACCAACCCGGCCGGTACACCGAACCCAGCTGGTACCAGTCCGGATGGTACATTGTACCCGGCCGGCTCGGCCGGATGGCCATCCATCCGAGCCCCTTGGCCGCTGGCGCTAGCAATTCCTTGGCAGCTTCTCATCCGATCCGGGTGCCTCCTTCATCCACTAGAACACTCATCTTCCTTCAGGCTCCCTTCACTCATACCTTACAAACAATCCGCCACCAGTCTGCCACTCGGCCGTCCAACATCCGCGGTCCTCCCGTCTGCTTAGCCTGCTAGCTCGACTGTTCATGCCTTCTATCACGTTTGTCCGGCCTGATCCCAAGCCTGGTGCCGTCTGGCCGCTCGCAGGTGCGTCCGGCAGCTCCCAGATCGCGTCTTCTTATTGACCGGTCCGGGCATCCGGCTAAGGGCGACATTTCAGCCAATCCGGTGCGGGCATCCATCATCATTAGTCCGTTAATTTCTGGAACACTTCACCACAGCCGCCCCTGAGCCTTGTCGCAGCCGCACAACGGTTGAGGCACGCGCTCACCACATCTCCCACACTTTGACTTTCACCGCCCCTATGTCCGACCGTGACAGCGCCCCCATCGGTCCCATGCCGGGCCACTCCCCGGCCAATACGCAGCCATCGGCCGTAGGCCCGGATGCCCATCCGGCCGGCCTAGAGCGTCGCCCAGGGCAGCCCGACGTGGCTGCGCTGCAAGCTCAAATCGCTGCGCTAACCACTCAAGTAGCTAGCCTAGAGCAGGCTAACACAGAGTTGGCTGTAACCGCACGGATGGCTGGATGAATCCCGGGTCCGGGAGGTGCTGGCCACCTTCCAATCCCGAGACCGCATTAGCCGACTGGAAAGCGAGAAGACCGACCTTCTCCAAGCGAGAGATCACCTCCAACAGCAGTCGGACTCACAGCGCATCTTGAACCAGAAGGCCATAGCTGCCTTGAAAATCCAGAGTAAGTACCTTTTCGCCTATTTAGGTTCGTCTCTCCACTCGCTCACTCCGTGTGTGTTCTCAGAGCAAAACGTCACGAACCTCCGCGTCTTGATGGTCGAGTGTTTTCAGACCGCGCGCGAGTTGACGGCGCGCTACGATAGCTACATTAAACTCTCTCAACGATTCGAGAGTTCGCAACTAGAGCTGGGCAATTTGGAGTTTCGCCGGATCCGGCTCGCCAAGAAGCTGACGAAATATCAGAAGGCGCTGTACCAGTCGGCCTCCGCACCGCCTGAGCTCCAGCGCCGAATCCGGGAGCTTGAGGCCGCGTACACCGAGACCCAATCGGGTGTGGGTGAAGCCCGGGAGGCGTTTACCCAGCTTGCGGAGGAGCGCGCGGACTGCCTGTCCTCTCTCAAGGAAGATCGAGCTCGGCTAGCCGCTTCGGGTGCCCGGGTGGGGCGTCTAATGAAGGGCCCTGCCCCCATCCGGGAGGCTATTAGGCACCTCCTTGACTTAGCTTGTCCGCGAGACCCTGATCCAGCCGCTTCCGCCACGCCACTTCTCTCGTCAGCCGCTGGTTCCACCACGGCCGTCCGGACATCCAGCGCGGAGGCGTCCGCCCCCGGATCGATGACCGGTGGCACGGGAAAGGCTTCTCGTCTACGGATTTGGGATACTTCTCAAGACCCTAACCCGCCGCCAGTGCCAGCCGGCGAGCAGGCGGCTTCTCTCTCGTCCACTGAAGATTCGCCTGCGCATAAGGGAAAACGTCGGTCCAGCCGGGTTGCGTCGCTCCGCGGCCCCGTGGCAGCCAAACGGCCTAAACGGTCCGCCCCGCCGGCTTCTGGGAAGTCCTCCCATCGTCCTCGCACTACCAGATCTTCGTCTAAAGCTTCGTCTGCCCCGACTCTCCTTAGTGTCTCCCCTTATGATCCCCAAGGCCCGTCCACCGCCTCTCCCGATGGAGAGGGAGCGCCCGACCTACCGGAGATGAACTATGATGAGGTCGCCGCTGAGGGCCTCGAGAAGTTACCTTCCCCGGACCCCTTCGTATTCGACGAGAACGAGTCCAAAGAATCCTCAGAGGAGTCCCCTCCGTTGTGGATCCCCCGCCGGAAGGTTATGACGGCCCTCGAACTGGCTGCGGCTATTCCCTGGTCAAAGGCGCAGTTGGAAGGCTTGTGTATCCAAGACCTCACTGGTGCCCTTGTCACCCGGGCGTTGACTCGCCCGCCGTTGTGGATATTCCCGCCGGCTCCCGCTATACCCAAGGCCGAGGACTGGGATGCCAAGCTAGTGGCGATCGAGCCGCTGAACGCAATCTTGTCCCGGAAACCCTGGGCCGTACTGGCGACAAAGATGCCGGACATCGGTCTGCCCCATGTCGGCTGGTTCGCGGACTTTCGGGAAGTCTGCGAGGGGTACCTCTCTCGGCATGGGCAAGCCATCTGGGAGTCAACCCATCACCTCTTCATTTCCATTGCCGCCGGGCGTGAGTCCCCCGAGCTAGCCAAATACCGGGCCGACCGCAAGAACCGTCGAAACCGCGCGACTGAGAGCTGGACTAAGCTCTGCAACTTCGTGGTTGACGGAATCCAGCACGGCCACTGCGACTTAGATATTTTTCTCCACCCTATCATGCTACATCTGGCCAACCGCCGGGTGGAGAAAAGCGGGAACTCGGCCGAAAGCGGGACTTGGTATCCAGGATTGGGTCGGCGTCAGGCTACCACTCTCCAAGCTTCGCTCGATGCGCTCGACCAACAAGATCCGTGGCGCAACCAGTTCCGGCAGGACCCCGATCGTCACCCTGGCCTCCGCGTGCCCCGACTCCGGAACAAGTTCTGCTGAGCTTCGCCAGGGATGACCCATGAAGCTTGCATGCTCTTATCTTCTCCATTCATTAATGGCTATTAACCTCGATAATACATTTTTCTTTCCGTTTTCCACGTAGTAACCACTTGTTCATCTTTCTCATCCGACATCTCCCATCCGGCACCCTAATGACTCGAAGATCATTCCAACACCCGACCATCCGGCACCATACTGATTCGAAGATAGCTCCGAAAACCGGTCGGCCCATATCTGACCAGACTAGTTTCCATCCGCCGATTGCTCGGCTGAATGGTGTCAGTTGATCCGGCCGTGCCTGCTGCCCGGGAGCCGGACGGACTAATTCTCTGCCTCACCTTCTTCGTGGGTCTGCATGACCCCGAAGCGGTTTCGGCTCGCCCGCCGGCGATCGAACTCTCTCATTAAAGCTCCACAATTTAAATCCAGTTCGTCCACCCACGACCGCTCCTCGCAATTTTTCCACTGCACGAGAAACTCTCTGTGGATCCGCCCGAACCGGGTTTTCCGTCCATTTCGAACGTCCAAAATTCCCTCTACTTCGTACTCATCCGGGTCTAACGGCTTGTCCCAGCTATCCTCCGGCAGTAAAGCTTCATCGAAATCCAGCCGGTCGCTTTCCACCGTAAGGCGTGTATTCGGGCGGTCCGGGAAATGCTTAACCAACTTCAACTTGGAAACATGCACTATCGGGAAAACGCTATATTCCGTGCCGGCCGTGACCAGCTTAACTGCATGATCCCCGACCAGTTCTGCTACTCGGAAGGGGCCATGCCACATATGCGCCAACTTCCGTGCATAGCCCTCCTTGACCCGATCCAGATACAGCCACACCCGGGAGCCGGGCTCGATGCCGTGTTCCCTGGCTCGGTCGTTGTTTTGATCGGCGCGGTCCTTGATTGCTTGTCGGAGGCGTTCGTTTACCTGTTCCCTCGCCAGTGAATAGTGGCGTTGCACTCCCATCCTCCAGCGGCGGGCGTCTCTGTCCCGGCGTCTAGTGCACCCTATTGGTATGGCGGCTTCCTAAGTGGATCGTGGATCCCATCCGTAAGCCAAATAAAAAGGGGTGTCGCCGCTTACCCGATCGTACGACGAATTGAGAGCGAAAACCAGTCTCTCGGCATATTCGTCCCAGTCGCACTGATCCGCCTCCACCACATACATCTTGAGGGCTCTGGTTAGAGTCTGAACCATCCTTTCGGCCTTTCCGTTCGCCTGCGGGCGGTAAGCCATAGTTGCGCTCTGTTTCTGTCCTAAGATCTTGTTGAAGGCTCGGAATACGTCTGCCATAAATCCGGGCTCCCTATCGTGCCGGATGACCTCGCTCGCCCCGAAACGCCTAAACACACATTCCTCGTAGCTTTGCGCAACCTGTTGGGCGGTACGGGTGGAGCTGGCCTTTGCTATGACCAGCCCGGTAAACAAATCCGTCCAGATCAGCAGCTCTGTGTACCCATTTCGAGATTTGGGTAAGGACGGGATATGATCCATCGCAATGACTTGAAAAGGATAGGTGGCCTGTATATTCCCAGGCGACCGCCCTCTAATGGTCGGCCGGCCCTTCCCTGTTTCACAATCCGGACAACTTCCCACATAGGCCTGAACGCTACGGTAAAGCCCCCGCCAGTGGAAATGTGCCTTAATCTTGTGATATGTCCGGCCGATGCCCTGATGTCCTCCTTCCAAGCTCACATGATAATGATGGAGGATATCCGGCGGCAGGGTAGTGGGTACGACTAGCCGAGCGGATCTATCTCTCTCGATCTCTGGCTGGTCAGCATCCCGGTAGAAAAACAGTAGCCCGTTTTCATCCACTTCGTAATCCGGGGCCAGCTTGAAGCATTCTTTAGCTTGTTCGGCTGTCAGTTTATCCACCTCCTCGCTAAGGTATGCCTTGAGATCCACTATCCACTCTTCCTCGTCCTGCGCTTGGCGAATCCGCTCCGCTCGTAACTGTTGAACTATCCCTTCGTTCATTGCTTCTGGGGATAGTGAGCCAGCGGCTGAAGAACGGCGCTTCTGCGATCGGGTGACGGCGCTCACCCGGATTATCTCCTCCGTGTTGGCCGGATGGATAATCTCGGGCAGCCGGTTGATCTCCGTCAAATCTGATAACAGAGCTGGATCGGATACCGTTACCCCCACGTTGTCGCGCATGGCCAGCGTAGCCAAGTGATCTGCGCTCTTATTCCAGTCTCGTTTGACGTGTAGCAATTCGTGCTCCGGCCATCTCCGCAAGGCGGACATAACCCGATCATTCAACAATCTCAGCCGGGGCGCCTTGCAATCTATCTCTCCTGTGATTTGCCGGATCACCAGGTTGGAATCACCACATATGATGATCCGCCCCTGTGTCCGGCCAGCCAACAGATCTAGGCAAAGTAACAACCCTCTGTACTCCGCTTCGTTCACCGTAATGCCAGGCGTGAAATCCGAGGCGGCCGCGACCACTTTCCATTCGGGCAGCTTCCACACAATGGCACTATAGGCCCCGACCCCCTTCTTTACACTTGCCGACCCGTCAAAGCTCAAAACCATTAGTTCCTCCGTGGGTCCCACTGTTGGCGGCGGTAACACGATAGTTTGTCGAGGCTGCTTCCGAGGCGCGATCGCTATCAGTGCTTCCTCCACTTCTGCCCTGGGGGTAATGGGTAATGCTGGCAGCCAGTGTGCCCAGTATTTCCTCTTCCCCTTTAGTACACTTAATCACTTCGAGGGACCACTGAGACAGCAGAGCCGCCCATCTCCCCAGCCGGCCATCAATCCCATTCGCCGTCAGGAGCCATGATAGGGTCGACCGTCTGGATAGTACTTTGATAGGCCGAGACACCAGCATAGTATAACACACATCCAAGATCCGCAATAGAGCCAAAACCTCTTTATCCACCAATCCGTAATTGACTTCATTAACCTTCAGGGTCCGGCTGGTGAAGGTCACGGGACAGTACACTCCGTCGTGATCTTGCACGAGAGCGGCCGAGATGGCCCACTTGTTAGCGTAGATGATGACCACCGGAGTCTTATTAACATCGAAATGTTTCAGGACCGGTGTGGTCGCCATCTTCGCCTTTAACATACCAAAGGCCACCATCGCCCGGGTCATGTGGTCGTCCGGGCCGGCCGCCTGTCGGGGCAAAAAAGGGCGCCTTCTTATTGGCCGAAATAGCTGACAAGGGCGACATCCCATTGGCTGATATTGCTGGCCCGGCTCGCGTCTCCACTTGCCTATCCTGCTCTCTCAGCTTGTGGTAATCCACCTCCCGTAATTCATATAAAACCGCCGCATAGACTGCGAAATCCTCGATGAACCGACTGTAATAATTCAGGCTGCCCAAAAGGATTGCATAGCCTTTAGGGATCGCGGGAAAGGCAGATTACTCAAGGACTCCAAATCCTTCGGATTAGCCTCCAATCCGGCAATCGAAACTTGATGACCCAAATAGGTCACCTTAGTCTTTCCCCAGAAACTCTTAACCACACTAATCGAAAGATTCCACTTTTCACACGTAATCATTAACTTCTCCAATTTGTCACACAGTGAATCCCAGGTAGTCGCCGCAACGAGAATGTCATCAATGTAAGACCGCCGCCCCAAAACTGAAGGTTTTGGGTCGGGGTCCGGGTCACCTTCGGTGAACACATCCCCGACCAGAGCCGGGTCTTGATCCGCCTTGATCTTGAAGTGTCCGTACAGCGCGTTATCTATCAGCCGTTGATAAATCTGCGGGGCATTCTTCAGCCCGAACGGCATCCGATTCCACTCGAACAACCCGAAGGGCGTCACGAACGCAGAGATCTCCCGTGCACGATCGGTCATAGAGACCACCCAGAATCCACTGGCCATGTCCAATGAGCAATACCACAAAACTTTATCCAGGTCTTCCAACAGGTCGTTTATCAACGGCATCGGGTAAACCATCAGCTTAGTCAGCCGGTTCACCAGCCGGTAGTCAATACACAACCTTATATCCACCCCATTCTTCTTGATAATAATTACAATGGGCGAAGCCCATGGCGAGGTGGACGGCTGAATTATCTTGGTGGCCAGCAATCCCTTGATAAGCTCTGACAGCTTTTCCCGATACTGGGGGCGACTCTTCGGCATCTTTGTGCAACCGGCTTGGCGTTTCCCACATCAATGTCGCATACCGCCCCATGGGCGGCCGGAGGAAGTGCGTTTCCTGGTCCGATCAGCAGATGTCGTCTTTTCCATATAATATCCTTCAATCTGCCGATCTCTTCCGGGGTGTTCACATCCGGGTCTCCCACTTGTAGATCGTCGATAGTGACTGCTGGGGGGCAGGGGGTTACCTCAGGTAGCACCGCCATCTGATCCTCCATGCCTTCAACATATAGCTCGCCCCCTTCATGAATGCAGACTTGGTCAGCTTCGACTACTTCGGGATCTTGATCGGCCGGCGTCGATCCGCCTTTGGCTATCTCCGAATTTCGATCGGCCGGCTGGGTCGATCCGCCTTCGGCTATTTCCGAATTTCGATCGGCCGGCTGGGTCGATCCGCCTTCGGCTATTTCCGAATTCTGCTCGGCCGGCTGGGCCGATCCGCCTTCACCTCGGTCGTCAAACCATCTGTCATCGGGGTTGACCGCATATGTAACTCTCCTTTGTCCTTTCTCCTGATTCTGTCGTTCGTCCGTCTTCCTCTGGGTGGGCAAAACCAGTTCCGCGATCGGGGCATAGTCTCGGCCAATACGTTCAGCCGGATCCGGCGACGGCCGGCTCCGCGTCAATATTTTAGAAGGGGTCCGGTACTCGGGTTTATCCACCATCGGAGTCTGGTCCTCTTCTAATTCTTCCTCTACGCTGACCAGATCGGTGGTTGCCTGAAAATCCAGGTTTTGCCACTCGATATAGCGTCTTGAGCCAATAGTGGCATAGCCCGGCCGGCGGGGTACTTTGTCCTCGGCCAGCCACATTCCAATAATCACATCTTCATGCAAGGTGAGGGGTTTTTCAGAGATGTTGGTCACGCTTATAGAGTTGAGATGACCACCCCCTTTAACAAACGAGGGTACCCAGCACTCGCCCCTTGTCAGCCATAACTTACTCCGCCGGTCGTGTGGTCGTAACATTACTTCCACCGCTTTTCCAACTGGCACCGTTACAAACTGACCTAGCTTGAGGAACTGGACATGGGCGCCATATAAAGGCCGCCGGCCGGCCAGCTGGATCTGTACCTCGTCCGGCAACGTCAATGTTCCATGCGATAAGTCCAGCCGTATGCCGGCCGGGACCATAAAGTCCATGCCCAAAATTGCATCCTGCCCGGCCAACTTGCCTACCCAGGCGGTAAAGTAATATACCAAAGACCCAGCTAACGTAATCTTGACTCTTGTCCTTCCTTGGGTCATGTATGAACTTTCTCCAATGCCAATACATTCCTGCCGCTTCGTCTCGTCTATCTCACACCCCACCTTACAAGCAAAGGTGGTGTCCACGATAGACACTTCCGCGCCAGAGTCGAACAGCATGGTAGCCTTCTGGTTATTGATTTTTCCATCCGCCTTGGCCTGCTTGAACCATTTATCCGGCGAATGATACTTCCAATAACCTCGCGACTCGCCAGGTAACAGGTTCAATTCCATACGCACTTCAGACCGGGAATACTCATCCGTCCGTATACTGCTCACCAGGAAGGGGTCAGCCGTGCCGGCCGGAGACCGGATGACGTAATCGTCAAACGTACACGTATTGTCGGTTATCCATTGCTTTGCTTCTTGATTATCCTCTTTACCGACATATGCATAGATACTAGCCACTAGACCGCTCGGCTCGAACCAGATTCCAACCTGGCGAGCGATCTAGTTTAACATCTTTTCCACCCCGGGCGGCAACATTTCAGCATGCTTGGTCGGGACGTACCACTTCTTCATCTAGTTGTAGAATTCTTCGATAGGGCACAGTCCCGCCTCGTGCACTTCCCCGCAAGTCTTACACGTAAACAGGCAGTGTTCCGCCGGGTGTCCCTTCCTCTCGAACTTCTTGCACGTCAGCCGCTTCCAACAGCTCCGGTCGTCATGCTTGATGGACCCACAGTGGGTGCACTTGCGCCTGGGGTAATCCTGGTCAGTTCGAGCCGGAAAACCCTTCGGCTGACCGGACCCGGCTGGCAGCCTGGACGGCTGACTGGCTTCTGCCGAGAAAAGGTACCGATACTGTTCCTCCTCAGACTCGCCCCCGGATCGCTGATACTCCTCTTCCGAGCTGGTCGCGTCTGACTCTCGGGCGACCATGCGGACGGCTCGGGCCGTCCTGGTAGATGGCGGCCGGCCTCCTTGATCCGCGTTAAATCGGGACTTGAAACGGCCGGTTCCAACTGCCGCCTTGGGGCCTCGCTTCTGCGCTCTTAGGTACGTGCGCAACGTCAATTCCAGCTCCGTCGTATTCTTCAACCGCAGTAACGCCAGCTGGTCTGCCAGCTCCCGATCGTCCAACGTGCTGATGAAATGTTCCACATGTTCACGAGCAGCTTCCGACCGGCTGGCATCTTCTTTAACCGGGATATCCGCCCTCATGCCAGCGACATTTAAACGATGGAGATACTCCAGGGGGGTCTCATCCGCCCGCTTCTTGGTGTGGAAATATTGACGCGCCGCCGATGTTCCAGATCCACAGTACTGTTCCTCGAACGCACCGGCCAATCCCCTCCAGTTTCCTCGGATTTCCCGGCTGAGCTGTTGGATCCAGTTTTTCGCTGGACCTTTCATCAAATCCCCAAAGATCAGGCATTTCTCATAGTCCGACGTCCGGTCTCTGAGAAAAGCCGACTTCGTCTTGCTCAGCCATCCTCGGGCTTGGTCCTCGTCCGTGTCGCGTCCGGTGAAGGCTTTCAGCTCGGACGTGGCCGACATTCGCACCCTCGTGATCGCTCCCGAATCCGCATCAAACGCTTGCGCCGAGGCCATATGAGCTCGGCGAGCCATCCCCAGATCCAAGTCATCCGGATCGTAATGGTACTTGGCCGACTTGACGGATTCCATATCCACGTCGCTGAGAGACAGCTTCCTATTCGTTGGCCGACGTCCGGTCCGGCGACCTGTCTGGCGGCTCGGCGGGGCGGCATGGGGTTCACTCTGCTTGGACTGCACCGACTCCATGTCTTCGTCACTTGGCTCCCTCGCATAGTACTGGACTGGCTCGGACGCCTGCGTTCCACGACGAGCCGGCTGGTCCGGTGACTTCGGACTGCCGCGGCAGGCGCTCAGCCGACGTTGCTCTTCAAAGTATCGCTCCATCATCGCCGAAAACATGTTTTGCAGGTGATCCGGCACCTGAAGGCTCTCTTGAGGGGCGACTTGGGGGGCGACTTGAGGGGCGGCCGGGCTGCCAGATTGACATTCCTTTTTGATCCGCCCATCCGCGTCTTCGTCTTCCTCCTTCGGTTCTGGATCCGCCGTCGCCGTCCGCCAGGCCTGTACGCTGTACTGGCTGGCATTCTTCCGCTCGGGCGTACCCGGATCCTCACGTCCTCCAAGCCTCATGGCCGTCGCCACACGCGCTGCTCCCCTTGGGCCAAGCGTCATGCGGGTGATATCCACCGATGAATCAGATGAGTCCGCTTCCGAAGGGGCAGACTCGTACTGCGAAGAGCCTGAGTGTATCCCGGCCGGTCTGCTTGTTGCCGGCGGCGTGGACGGCGCCACTCCAGTCGTAGCTGTCATCTTCTTCGACGGCGGCGAGCAACCCACTAGCGGTACCAAGCGGTCGTGCAGGGCGCTGGACGCCTCTTTCAACTTGTCCATCTTCAGATCAAACAACTCGTTCGGATCAAACACGCCGGTGTTAATTCCGGCTTGTTTGAGTTGATCGAATAGTCCTCTAATAAGGGACACGTGGCCGTCTGAGAGAGTTGGGGGAGAGACGGGACCTTTCAATCCGCCTATGATCTTCGGCCGTGTTATTTTCAGCACCTTATCCGTCCGCAAAAATTGCCCCAACTCGTGAAGATGGAAAGCACGCTCCAAGTCGATATCCGTCGATAGGCCGTCCTGCTTCTCTTCTTCCTCTTCGAATCGCGGTTTGTCTTTGTAGGTCGGATAATCCAATTCCTGCCAATCCGGTTTCTTTAGGGGTAGGGGGGGCCAGATCGCGACTTGGTCCCGATCCGGCCGGCTTCCCACTCCGGTCGTATCCGACTTCCGCTTTTTCTTCCTTAATTTTTTCTTTTATATCCATAATATGCATTTGTTCGTTAGGATCATGGTCGGAACCATGATCCTTCCTCGGACTATGGCGACTTGCACCATAGTCCGATCCGGCTCCATCCGTATAGCGGCCGGCACTACAGTAAGTAGTACCGTAATCCGCCCCCGGTGGAGCCTCTAGGGGAGTAACTTCTTCTTTAATGTCAACCTCGAACTCCCCCAATCCGAGGCGACCATCGCATCCTTCCATCTTTAGCAGCATTGGGGGCGATATGCCTTCCCCCAATGCACCCGACACAACATCATCAACAAATTTGACAGGTTTAGGTCTTTCGCCCGCTAGGGACTCGCGGTGATATCTAGGGTCACCAAGAGATCCGGGCACGCGCACCATTGTGGTGTAGTCGCTCTCAGAAAATCTTCCTGAGACGCGAACACCCACGGGGGTCCCAGACGACTGACTATCGGAGGGTTACTCCGTCCATCCGAGTCATGATCCGATCCGGCATCCGGCCGGCTGGATCGGTCACTTCCATCCGCTTGATCGTGAATGCTCGGATGTTGCATGTTGAAAGCTCGCCTTGTGTACCCGTCAGTACTGGGTGGTTTGCTCTCCTGGTGGACCCTAGGACGAAAAGTGTAAATCCGTCCAATAGGGAGATGAGGGTTAGGACTAGGGGTAGCTCCTGGGCGGAAATCGTCACCGGGGAGCTCGTCTGGCAATACACTTGAACTGTGTATAGTGCCGGCTGGGCCGAGAATAGTCGATCGGCCAGCTAAACCAATAAGACACTTGAAGTTTGTATAGTGCCGGCTGGACCGAGAATTATCAATCGGCCAGCTAAACCAATAACAATGCAGGGCGAATCCAAATGTGTATATGAGGCAGATACAACTCCACACTCTTCCACAGAAGGCCAAAATATCACCACTTCCCAATACTTAATACCGTGTTCAAAACACGGGTGACTTGAGGTGAGTATACGAAGACGCCGCGACTCCCGGTCAGGGGACTTCCGGTGGGTTAACTTAACCTTCCCCGGGCAAACCAATAGCAGCAAGAGGGGACCTTGTTAGCCCTCTGCCGTGAACCAATGAAAGCGAATTGTGTCTAAGAAAGCAAAACGTATACTGATTTATCCTATATCCAATACTCCCTTTTGTGTAACCCACCCCAAATAACCCGGCTGACCAGTCATGTGCCTTACCCGAAGTAGCCCGGTTAACTCCGACTTTGTGTACCAGCCCGGCCGGTACACCAACCCCAGATGGTACCAACCCGACCGGTACACCGAACCCAGCTGGTACCAGTCCGGATGGTACATTGTCCGGCTCGGCCGGATGGCCATCCATCCGAGCCCCTTGGCCACTGGCGCTAGCAATTCCTTGGCAGCTTCTTATCCGATCCGGGTGCCTCCTTCATCCACTAGAGCACTCATCTTTCTTCAGGCTCCCTTCACTCATTCCTTACAAACAATCCGCCACCAGTCTGCCACTCGGCCGTCCAACATCCGCGGTCCTCCCGTCTGCTTAGCCTGCTAGCTCGACTGTTCATGCCTTCTATCACGTTCGGCCGGCCTGATCCCAGGCCCGGTGCCGTCCGGCCGCTCGCAGATGCGTCCGGCAGCTCCCAGATCGCGTCTTCTTATTGACCGGTCCGGGCATCCGGCTAAGGGCGACATTTCAGCCAATCCGGTGCGGGCATCCATCATTATTAGTCCGTTAATTTCTGGAACCACAAACTTGTGGAAATGTCTCATGAATATAATGGGTGTCAAACTAAGCATGACGACCGCTCATAGGGCGCAAGCAGATGGGCAAACAGAACGCCAAAACTTGGTTTTAGAAGACGCTTTACGCTGTCTGGTATCGTGCAGTGGAGAAAATTGGGCAAAGCTACTTGGTACTGTAGAGTACGCGCAGGCCACCTAAGTGAACGCGTCTACTAAGCTCACCCCGTTTGAAATCGATACCGGAAAAAAGTATCCAATCTGATTTCTCACGAATACAGAAACTACGATGGGCTGGATCCACAACCCATCTCAGAGTTCGCTTCAAAGTTCGCCAAAGATCGGCAAGATTTGGTGCGTATGGCACGTGAAAACCTAGAACAAGCCCAGGAAAGGGAAAATAAGTATTACGATTCTAAAAGGACAAGCTTCACCTTTACCGTCGGTGACTTAGTTCTGCTGGATACTAAGAACCTACCACTCAAGACAGTTAACTCTCACACAGAGTTGAAGAAAGCGAAGCTCGCGGCCAAAAAAGTTGGACCGTTTGAGATAATCGAAATGATTAACCCGAATGTAGCTAAATTGAAGCTACCGCGAAATATGAAGAAACTGCACTCATCTTTCAACGTCGACCTACTCTCGCCATACAAGCCGAATGTCTCTGAGTTTGCGGGACGACCAATTCCGAAGGCATCACCAGTTATCCTAGAGTCGGACACAGGAGAAGAACTACACATCGTGGAAAAGTTGCTTCGTAGTCGTCAGCGCAGCCGCCAAAAAGAATGGCTAGTAAAATGGCATGGCCTCCCGGAGTGTGATAGTACTTGGGAGCGTGAGAAATCTATTCGCCACGTTTCGCATTGGCATCGACTAGTACAGGACTTTCGAGACCGCCAACGCGAAGTCAAGTCCGGGGAGATGTCAGGCCGCAGGGTACGTGCGACTTGATATCTCACGTACCCGGGCAACACAACCATTACATATTGGATAGTACCTGAAGTAACAGGTTACATATTGGATAGTACCTGAAGTAACAGGTTACATATTGGATAGTACATGAAGTAACGGGTTACACAACCTGACGTAATAGGATAACGTCCCCACGAAGCTTCTAGAAAGGATAGGCTTAGATGTAGCACAGGGTAGCGAACTAAGGACCTAACGCTTTTCAGTTTTAAATATACCAAGTAAATCTCAAGTCCCCACACACTGGCTCCGGATATTAAGAAGGAATAGACGATTGTCGAGAAGGGAAAGATGCCGCAGAGGATTTTCTTGCCAAATAAGAAATAGGGGAGATGCATACAAAGACAAAGGACAAGACTTATGAGCAACGGCATGAGCAACATTCCCCGAGCATCTCACAAGCTAATATTTACAAGAACGATCCCATTCCATCGACCCCTGGGTCGAAGAACCTAGCTTTTTTTCCCCTCGCGACAACGAAACGGATTATTCAATACTCCAGCCTCTACGAGGAATATCCCCATCGTAAAAGATCTCTGAGCAACTGGTGTGGAGTTGCTACAGCCGGCAGCAAATACGACAGGACAAGTGGCAGGAACAGTGGCTATTGTGAGACCCAGATTCTTGACAACGCAAACCGGGCAGGAATCTAGCGCGCAAACTATCCAAGATGCACGTGTACCGAACCTGTCTAGTTTCTGTCTATGCAAACGGCGGCTAACACAATTAGTACATGAACCCGAGCGAGTTGCATGAAATATTGTTTCATTTACTTTGGTCTATATTTGGGGGATCAATATGTAATAGTGTTGCCAGCATGATCGAGTTTTCTTCCCATATGTTACATGTGATACAAAACAAGATAATTTAGCACGATGTAAGTTACTGTATGGACTACAGTTCCAATCTGAACGGATCCCGCTGCATGCATGTTCCCAGGTTGAGTTACTAAATACAGTATCCGCTCCCACTTCCGGAACTGCCCAAAACTTATCTTTTTTCAAACTTGGTACAATAAAAGAAGCTTCCGAAAATTGTGTATTGATTTGTACCACTACTGTTGTACTCACTCTATTATTCATTTGCTAAATCAAACAGTAGCTATGACTCAAAGTGAAAAAGCAACAGTTTTCGGTAAGTGACCTGTTGGGGAGCTCGTATATCAATGTCAGCCAGTGTTAGTGATACAGTTCTATGAAAAGTGTTACAAAAAATGTATCACTGCTCGATTCAATTGGACGAAATTGGACGATCAAGTGTGGGCCTTGTGAACGTTTTAGCTAGCGGTTCCACGGTGCATTATGCACCAAGGATCTGGATCCAACAAGCAGATTTACTATAGTCATCTAGCGCAGGCAAAAGTCTTGTGGGTAGTAACAGAGAAATGATACACATTTGCTCTATTACACGCTGTTCCTTCTAAAAATGGATAGCCTATATTAACTGATCATTTCGGAAAATCCGGAAGTGAGAGCGGATACTGTATCGCGTTTTTTTGCTGCGGTTGGCTTTTAATTGCGCGCCATTTTCGAAATCCCGTAAATTTGGTAACACACATAAAAATCGTTATAAAGGGGTATGTGCTTGTAGTGATGTCTCGTATCAGAAAAAAAGGATCTAAAACAGCTGAGATATAGAATATTTACTTAAGGGTCGAAACTCGGCAATAATCCGTTCCGTTACGTTATAAACATTATACAAAACAGGTATAAAACCTCTATGTGAATAATACACTTAACCAACTTTCAATTTTATTTTGTGACAGTGTGTCACTATCACGAGTTTTTACCACTTGTTGCAAATTTCTTGTTGGTTGCAAAAAACTCGTACATTCCAGTACTACAGTAGTATCGTTTTATAGCGGTGGTACTACCGGTACCAATACTCCTCCCACCGTAATTAGTCTGTGTGCAAAATTAGTCTGTGTTCGGAATTAGTCTGGCACAGACTAATTTAGGTGAAGAAAAATTAGTGAGCTCTCAAAACTTCCTAATTAGTCTGGAACAGTTGGCCCCCTGTACCATAACAAAGGTACAACGTACCGTAAAGAAAAGAGCAGCTTCACAGAGGGCGGGGGCTTCCTGCAAATCGATCCCGCTGATATCAATCGTTTTAAAGACACTCTTGATGAGGTAGAGATATCGTAAGATAGATTGATATAGGTCAAGAAAAGTTAACCATTACATTTTTGAACAACTTGCTTTTTTATAAATCTTTGATAACTCTGGTAATAAAATCGTACCATCAACTTGCTTTTTTATAAATCTTTGATAACTCTGGTAATAAAATCGTACCAATATAGATTTAGGCAGCCTTTAAAGCTGTGACTAGCCTGGTCAAAAATTTACTCGGTGTTACAGAAAATATTATTACTTGGCAGCCTATCATCAATCTATTTTTAAAAAGGTCCGTATTCGCTTTTATTCTGAGATAGTAGATCGCCCGGACGCAATTGTTTAAACTATTGGTAGAACACGACTAGTTCATCCGACTTCAAAGTCTTATGCTCAAGATGGAAAAGCCCAGACTGCTTATGCATGTCGGTGGCCCTCAGTTAGCTGGATTGATTGGATACCAGCCAGCTATCTACCTATTGTCAAGCAAATAAGGAGCATCTAATACTTCTTTTTCTAATTATTTTTTTTCTTCTTGCTTATAGAATAGAACAACACCTAAGATCAATTTTTAAACTAAAACTTGTCTCATCTTAACCCAATAGGAACTATCAGCAACGGGTTTTACGGTACGCTGTACTCACGTTATGGTACAGGGTGTGTGTGACACTTAGTTTAACCCAGACTAATTACCAACTTATAAATTAGTCTGGCACAGACTATTTCCGAACATACCTTAATTAGTCTGTGTTCATTAATAGTCTGGCACAGACTATTTAAGGTGGCAAGCTCAAAAACTCAGGTTCGAAATTAGTCTGGCACAGACTAATTACGGTGGGAGGAGTACTCCACACCCTCCCGGTGACCGCACAGTATATTAAAGTTATTCTTAATATTCTTCTGAAGCCGTCCGTCCCATGAACAAGTTCGTCTTCTGGTTCCTTACTGTAGTGATTGTGTTGGCACGCTGTAGCGCTGAGTCGGTCCCTGCCATAAACAAAACCTCGGGGTTTGCTGTGGCTCATAGTAGTCAAGCTGTTGAGCGGACCAATGAAGCGCCGGCTGAAGAGCGAGAAACTTTCGATATCGATTCCTTTATTTCGTCAGTAAAGGCTGCCGATGAGTCTCTACCTGGTACTTTACATGCAGTGAACATGGTGGATGTGCCGCAAATGAAAGAAAGACTCGCAATACATGAGGTAAACATGATGAATGTGCCTCAAATTAAAGAACGCAACGAAGTTCTTGCTACACGGATGGAAACATTAGGAATCGACATCGATGGTGTCGTATTCGTCACGAAAGCGTTAAAGTCTGCTATAAAGGGCTTCAGCCTTAACATTCTCGAGTGGATGGTTCTTGGGAAAGTATATTTTGAAAAAGACGAGAGTAGTTCTGGTCACAAAGTTATGACCTTAAAACAACTGTTTCAAGAGCTGAACATGGAAATCACTAATTACGAGGAAATCACAAAGTGGGCATTGAGGCTCAAGGATTTGAATGTCCGAACTAAAGTAGTTTTTGGGAAGATGCTTTGGCTTATAGAACATCATAAAATCAACTCAACCTACACCTCGCGGATGCTGCTAAAATGGCTTTTGGGAGCGAATACTTGAAAATAATAAAGTTGCCGAGCTCTGATAAGATATTAGAAGCTGTGGGCAAACATAATGTCGACAGAGATCTTGTGGAGTCTATTGTACGGCAAGACAAGGACTCAAGGAAACGTAAAGCGCCGCTTCTTCTAGGACCTTTCGCTATCGAATCGTTCACGTCGTCAGTGAAGACCGCTGATGGGTATCTTTCTCGCACTGAACATGCAGCAACCATGATTGACGTATCTGAAATTAAAGAACGCAACCAAGTACTTGCTACACAGATGGAAAAATTAGGAATCGACATCGGTGGTGTCGTATTCGTCACGGAAGCTTTAGAGTCTCAGTTTGAGAGTTTTTTCAGCCGTAACAATCTCGGGTGGATGATTCTTGGGAAAGTATATTTTAAAAAAGCTGAGAGTACTACTGGTTACAGCAGGCTCCCAGCAAAACAATTGTTTAAAAAGCTGAACATGGAAATCACTAATCACGAGGAAATCACGAAATGGACAGCGAGGTTGCACAATTTTCATGTCGGAGCTAAAATAGTTTTTGGGAAGATGCTCTGGCTTATAGAACATCATAATGAACTCAATCTAGACCTCGCGGATGCTGCTAAAATGGCTTTTGGGAGCGAATACTTGAAAAAAATAAAGTTGCAGATCTCTGATGAGATAAGACAAGCTGTGGCCGAATATAATGTCGACAAAGATCTTGTGGCGTCTATTTTCGGACAAGACAAGAACTCAAGGAAACGTAAAGCGCCGCTTCTTCTAGGACCTTTCGCTATCGAATCGTTCACGTCGTCAGTAAAGACCGCCGATGAGTCTCTTCCTCGCACTGAACATGCGGCAACCATGATGGACGTATCTGAAATTAAAGAACGCAACCAAGTACTTGCTACACAGATGGAAAAATTAGGAATCGACATTGGTGGTGTCGTATTCGTCACGGGAGCGTTAAAGTCTAAGTTTGAGTTTTTCAGCCGTAACGCTCTCGGGTGGATGGTTCTTGGAAAAGTATATTTTAAAATTGCTGGGAGTAGTACTGGTTACAGCGGGTTGCCCTCAGAAGAACTGTTTCAAGAGCTGAACGTGGAAATCGAGGTAATCAAGAAATGGACACTGAGGCTTAACGACTTTCATGTCGAAGCTGAAAAGGTTTTTGGGAAGATGCTCTGGCTTTTACACCAACAGAATGAACTTAAACTAGACCTCGCGGATGCTGCTAAAATGGCATTTGGGAGCGAATACTTGGAAACAAGAGAGCTGCCGTTTTCCGATGATCTATTACAAGCTGTGACGGAACATCATGTCGACAAAGATGTGACGGAGTCTCTGATACGGCAAGACAAGGACTCAACTATGGCAGATATAGCTAGCCCGGGACAAGCTGCTGAAGACAATTAGCAACTACGCCGGTGAGGAAGTGCACGAACAGTCAAACAAAAAGAGAAAATTTGCGTAAAGTTTTTTGTCGGCTATCGCTGCGTTCTTGTGTGGTTGAAGCAGCTGGCATCCATTGGACGACTCTTCGTTTTCGCTGGCTATCTAGGGGTTTCTGACAGCTAGATCATACTGTAGTTTTCTTGTTAGGGCCAGTATGGTTACGGTAAAAACAAGTTGGGTAGTCATATTTTATACATATAGTAATGCGGTTCTCTTGTCTTGATGTTTTTTCGTGAGCGAGTATGCCGCGGGTGACCTGCAAGTTGATGCAAAAGAGTGGTGGATGTCTTTTGGACAACATTGTCCACGTTGCTACTCGCCATGTTTGTCCAATTGCTAGAAGCATGCTGGATAAATCTCGTGGCGTGGAATATGCTGCAATTTGTTTCTCGTAGTCAAATCTATCAGTCAGGTGTCGCTGTTGGCCCTCAATCGATGGCGCCGAGAGCTACAATGACTCGAAAGCTACTGCAAACAAAGATGCAAATGATTAATGCTTAACAAAACGTTCCATTTTCCACTTCACTCCACACTGGATTTTCTCGCCCTATTTATTTTATCATGACGTAAGTGCTGGCGGATGCGATGCCAACTGTAGTGGGGCTCATTGCACTACACCCAGTCTTAAATGCGCCTGTGATACTCAGACCGAGGGTCCAATTTCTTCATGCATGCCATGAGCGAATTCATCGAGCGTCCTTCCAACTTTTCAGTGTTTATTCGCTTTATCCACGTGCACTGAAACTTGACGGCCCCTTGACGTTTACCTTAAAAAATACTAACTTTTGCTTGTGATAGAGTCGTTTCGAATGCAAGACTCTTAATTCTTGCTGAACGCTACATCGAAACGAGAATTCGAGGCTGCAACTGCGTCCTTGTTGTCGCGAAATGCTAACGCTGACACATCATTTCGATAAATGGGTATCACGTGGCGTACGGAAATCGGGGCCATCTTTGGCCGCTTGGAAACTAATCCACGGGTTCTTCAAAGCTAAAGACTATGACACCATTTTCACAACCTGTTCACGCACGGATTAGGAATATGTGGGACCCACTCCTGCCTTCTTATAGATTTGGGAACGTATTAGACTACTGGGGCCTCGTGGAAAATGACCTTGAGCGGGACGACTGGCTGCAAGGGTTTGGCGACAAGATATTAGTTATTGCTAAAACGACTACCGGTACCTGATATTCTAAAAAACGTTAGGTAGTCAAAACCCGTCAAGGTAATAATATCGATATCTGGTTACCTAAGTATACTGGATAGCTAATATCGAATTGATACTCCGGAGTACTTATGAATAATGATAATAAAGTTGCTTCGACTTGAGCAATCGTAATACCTTATTCGTTAAAGTTGCTTCAACTTGAGCAATCGTAATTGTAACGTTAACCTCTTAAGAATTTTATTTTAAAATATAAAATTCACTATTTTGTAGATGGAGATCTTCGAGCTGGACAAGGCGCCGCAGGTTACCAATGATGTTGATGTTGATGAGGAAGACGAGGAAGTGGAGGTTCTCTCGTCCGATGCAGCAGCAGTCGACCATTCTGCCGTCTCACCTGTAGAAAGACAGTCCTACCTGTCCCCCACACCACGATGATCAAAAGAGATGCGGGAGCAGATGCCCCACCTTGGAATCAACGTTCGTTTGTCAACAATGTTGAAAATTTAGCGAACCTTATACTAAAAAAAGCATATTTTAAATCTTGTTTTTAATTGCAGACGCGCTATCATAAAGTAACGATACCGAAACCTTTCGGCTGCTTCCACCTGATGCAACAACTCATTGAAAGGTCCATTCAAGTGGGAGCTCTCTTCTCGTCAAAGCTGTTTGTTCCCAAAGAAATTTGGCACCAAGATCGAGTCAAGTTGGCTGGCATTCCTCTCAAAGTTGAGGTCTTTCATCAATTAAAACAGGGACTTGAAAAGACCAGTGTACGCGCTAAAAAAACAAGCTGTTCGCACAAAAAACAAGCTGGTTGTCTAACTTACAGCTAACCTGTTAGTTTTCAGCATGCTTTCCCTTTATCGTCCGTCGGACATGGCCAAAGCTGCTTTTCTTAACGAATTGGACGTCTTACTGGACTATGCGCGACAAGAGCGCTCTCATTTGATCAGATCGTTCCCTTTTCTATCGCCAGAGAAGAGGAATCAAATGATGCCCCGTAAAGGTAGCAGCAGCAATGGGGTACGTACATGGGTTCTATCTCGGCTACTTAATGAATGAAGTAAGGGATTTTTCATTGACCGTCTGCAGAATGACGACGGATCAGCGGATACGCACTCGTCCAGTATTGGCAAGCTGACAAACTTGGCCTATGGATTTGGACGGATGGATGGTCAAGAAGCAAGCTATTGCTGCAGTTGAACGCGTTGGAGCGGCTCTTTTCGTCCATTTCAGTGTACGTATTGAAACTCATAATGGCGTCACTTTTCATGCACTCAAGAGCGTGTGTCTTTGCTAGGACAATGGCTGAACTCGACGAGGATGCGGCCGTGCTCTGTATGTTTTTCAATTCGACGCGGAACATTGGTAAGATTGTACACGTCCATAGCTCGATAGTCGTTCCTTCTGAAGCTCATTCCGCCCAATGAATGAATTCTTGTCGACAGAAACTCTTCTTGGATTACGGGCAGAGGCTGATGGATCGCAAGAACCAGTCAAGGATTCGAAAACAACGACGAAAGTGGACGGAGTGACTCGGAAGAAGCTAGAACATCTTGGACGTACGGGGCTTCTAGTATTGTATCGTGATGAAAAGAAAATGGTCTCTAACGGTAGCGTGCTTGTTAAAAACCATGTAGCAAGTAATGTTTCTGGATAAAGTCGTCCTTGAACTTGGGATGCGTGATGTCCACAGTCTCTTGGAGATTTATTTGCGAAGATTGACGCGACAGTTTGGTGAGTTTAAGCTTGACCAGGCTGTGCTTAAACGCCAACCGTCCGTTTCAGCATTTAATGCTGAATATCGAGAGGCTTGAGCATTTGCCACGGGAGCTCCATGTCATGGAACGATACTCGCTATGTCCATACAGACCGCTGGAATCGCCTTCTGGACAGTCGACTCAAATATCGCCACAATCCGTTGCTACGAAGACGCGAGATACAACCAACATGCGGAAATTTGAGGCTGGAGAACTTGCACATGGTTTGAATAGCATCCGTGTTCACATTACTACTACTGGTTGAGGAGTAGAAAGTTGAAAAACGCGTGTCACTGAGTTATTCATCCCACCCGCCTGAACAAGAGGATTCGTCCCAATCACTATCCCCAAGTCCATCATCTTTCTTCGCTGCCAAAGTTTTCCCTGTCGAGACATTACTTACGACACTTGTTCGACCACGTACTGCGTCCACTGCGAGTATCCGTTGCGCTTTACGTGCAGTCTGTCGAGTGCAGTCGTCGCACATGCCATTGGCTTGTAGTAGTTGAACCCCCCATCCACCACACACGGAGCATCTTAGTCGCATCTGTGCTGCATCAACAATAAATGCAAGACGCAGTCGGTTACAATGCGCACAGACGCCATTCTTCTCGACTAATCCGACCCCAATGCCTTGACAGCACTCGCATCTGCTCAATTCTGGTCTTGATGCCATGCCACTAGGATAAGCGGTTGCCTCGGTACTCGATGGAATTCATGCCGAAGGAATTGGTGTCCCCTCCGATGAATGGAGGGAAGACGGCGGTGTCATTGCTTGATATCCTGGCGGTATTATACCTGGAGGGTAGTACATGGGCACGGGCATGCAAGGAGATTGAATGCTCGGGTAATAGTAGCCATATGGTGACGCTACGGGCATGTAAAGATATGGTGGATGCACTCCACTACTGAGAACTGGTGGTACATGCACCGGTTGTCCATTTAATGAAGATGTTCTTTCTCCACTGTTCGTTCGAACCAACGCCGTCAACCTTCACGCCGTTTACTGGTTGCGTCGTCTTCACTTGTGCAGCCTTTCCATCCAACGTTTGAGCAGCTAAAGCAGCTTCTAGTTTTGCTAGTCGTCGTCTTTGACCTCGCAGTAGCTTCTCTCTCGCTCTTGTACCGTCCGTCTTTAGTTTCCATGCTGCAACTCGAACGAGGCGAAGAATCTCTCGGTGGTTCTGAGTCACATTGTGAGACTGCTGCTCTCATGGCCGAGGCGACTGATTTTTTCTTTCCTTGACGCTTTTTTCGAGCTTGCTGGTCCTCACGCACTTGTTGCTTTGTTTCTTCTACAGCATCACGATCAAGCTCAGCGTCGACCGTTGATTTCTCTCTCATCCGCTGGTGGATGGTCATCTTCAACACTTGGCACTTTTTTTTCTATCGATTCTCGAATGCCACTTGGGCTTTGTCGAGGTATTTTGTGCTTTACACGTTCGGGTGATGACGCATCGGAACTCGCTTCGTTTGGCTTTGAGATACATACTATCATCATCCCATGCAGGATCAGAAACAACTTGTCCGGTATCGTTCATTTTCCTATGGCCGACAGCATCGTTTTTCTTGCAGCTACTTTCGTCTTTCATCACGTCATTTTCCTGTCGTCGTTTGGTTTTCTTTTCCTTGCGCTGCTTTTGTTCCTGCTGCTCCTGTTCCTGGTCGTTTTTATCTCCCTCCTCAGCGACCCAGTTCCCGCTCTTTATGCTGTCTACATCCTCTATCTTTTCGAGGATTTGCTCCGGTAGACGAGTCTCTTTCGCCATCTTTTGCTTTTCCCACCGAGACAAGGTTTCCTCGTTTTTTCGTCCTTCCTCAAGCTTCAGTTCCACTCCCTTCTTCTTCATATTTTTTGCAACTTCTGCCATAAAATCATCGTTTGCAATACTAGTTTGTTGTCTTTTTCTCCTCGAAAAACGAAGCCGCTCTGCTGCACTCATCCCCACCGTCTCGGCCTCGTACTGTTCTTCACTCGATAACGACCATGCTGGTCCTATGTCTCTCGCCGTAGAAGTTATACCTTTTTCTTTATTATTAGTAGTCAAAGCATTGAGAGAAATTCCGGCATTCATTGCTCCATGTTTTCCTTCTAACGACGCCTGAAGCTTCTGAATGGCATTGGATGGCTTGACCGCCACTCGATCCGTCCCTTCCATCTCGAGTTTCATATTTCGCTTCAGCTTGTCCTTTATCGATTTCGGAGAGCGTACCAGTGATTGAGTATTATCGTTGAGATTAACGTTTCGGTTACCCCCGTCTTTCTTAGACAGACGACGAGATTTTGAGTGTTCATCGTTGTCTTATTCTTCTCAGAAGGCCAATCCCATGTACTATCTTTTGTTGTGACATTATTATCGTAAACATGACCTTCCGTTGACGTAAATCGCTCCCATGTAGACATTGCTTCGGCCGTCGTTGTGACGTCGAGGCTTCTTCGACATAAGGTTTTCGAAAAGCGATTATAGAAACGAATTACAGGTCGGACTTAATTGGATTCCCGTCAAAACCGATTGGCCCCTTGCGGGAATCGGGAATCGTTAATCGAGGGAGTTCTTTTTGGAGCATTTATGTCTGAAATTTTGAAAACCAGTAATCGGCAACTGAGAATAGACTATGGGAGGTACTTTTGGCGCCAGCCGCTCACACCATTATACCTCTCATGATGAGCGACTTGCTCCAGCTTGCCGCGATTATCGACACGATACAAGCCATCGTACCCACGTAGATACAAAGCTTATAATGCGATGCAAATATGTAGACGGCTGACAAGATCGGCAAATTGGCCACTCATAGAATAGTGGGCGCAATACTAGTTAGACGAGTTTCCTTGTTCAGAGTTGATATTGAGGCCCACTTTGACGCTAAAGATACCAAAGGACATGTTAGCACGTCACGTATTTTATTATGTAAAATAGTAGTAGTAGTAGTAAGTAGTAAAATGTAGTATAATTAATCTTAACTATTAGCTACTATGAACATAGAAAATCTAGAGTGAAGATGAGGCTCAGTGAGTGTTGAGCAACTATCAGCATTCCGAATTCTTGAGTTGTACTGCTGACGACGGGATGGGTTGTGATCTGGTGCTGGTCGTTGGTAATATAGGCACTTTAAACTTATTTCAAGTCGGATCCCATCCTCCCTCGTTGCCGTCACTCGCTCTCATATGCTGCTACCGAATCCAATTGGGTTCGGCACTGTTTCCACACAAATTCGAGATGTCCGTAAGCGTTCTTGGTTTGCCCTTGGAATACCGCGCTGTTGCGAAGTTGCCAAAACCATGCGATGGCAATACCACAGACCCCCGCCCATATTCGGTCATAAACTTTGACATACGAATGATCGTACCACCCATACGTTAACATCATCGCCTTCTTCAGGTTGCACCCTATCGGTGGGGCTTCCTTCCGCGTGATTGCCTGTTCATATTCGTCAACCTGATCCTCACGTATTGCGCTGCCTAACCAATGTCTGAGAAGCCGTACCCAGAATGCCTTAGCCCGTTGACATTCCCAGAAAATATGCAGGATATCGGAAGATCTCCCCGCACAGGTATCTGCTAATGCACATCGTTGCCGCGTTGCTCCACTCTGATAGTACGTGTTTAATTGCAATGTCCTCTCTATATAGGACCCACACCTGATAATCAGTTAAAACATTGTCATGTTCCTCTACCTGTGTTGGCTCTATATCTTGTAAACTGTGCCACCATCCATGCTGCTCACATCGGCGTTTCCATTTGGATAAGAGTTTCCCGACTTGCGGGGCAACCGCCTTATAATATAGACGCCGAAATGATCGTCGAAGCTTATACGATATCTTCCATGCCGGTGTAATGTCGTCCAGCTCCCACCCTACATAATGTAAATCAGGATGTGGTCGAAAAACGAGTGTGCTTTGTAGCCATTCCAACTCTTGGTCCTCTACTGTAGAATTGTGTAAGTCTACTTTCCACTTAATTCCATCGGACAGTTGTGTTACTGCCAATGTCTGTGTTGTCCCATCCGTGACTCCTGTTATTTGTCCTGGACCCGTTAAGGTCCAAGTGTACTTCAATAATTCGTGTGGACCCCTATGTAGGACTATACCTGGGGGCACCCCAATATAGTGCCCTACCTCCACCCTCGGAGAAGCCAATATAATAGCACAAAGCCAGCGTCCTATTTTGACTCTTGTATGCGTGAGTCCATTGATGCCTGTTACCTGCCAAGCAAAGGTAGACATAGTTAGTCTTTTTATTCGCAAGTCTCGAATCGCCATTATAGGTATTCTGTCAAATTTTCGGTGAGATAATTCTGGCACCCGTAAATCTGGAATCCATGGATTTTCCGCCCATGTATATGTTCCCCAAAAGGGGAGCAGATGACCCGGTAACATTCCAGGATACGCATGTTCGTCAATCAGAATAGAGACTTCTAGCCATTCCCCCAGCGGTGCACTGTGTGAGGGTGAATTTAGCCTGCTAGACATAGCCATTATACATTCCTCTTCCAGGCCTGTCCGCTGGGTGTGGTCAGGTCCTAGCCATTCCAATATTTCCTTTTTTATTGGGAGATCTCCATAGGCTCGCAAGTTTTTGAGTCCTTTGATCGGCGATATGTCCGGGCGGGTAATATTTCCTTGTACTAATCCGGTCACCTCCAACCAGGCCTGCTTGTAAATATCAGGGGGTGATATGAGCCAGTGATGGGCCAACTTAAGACGTGGAATTTTGATGGCTACCGGTATCGAAATAAGTCCAACTCCACCAGCTTCTTTTGGTGTGAACAGGAGCGTCGGTAAGATATGTCGGCCGGGATCCCCTTGTACCGTCTTGCCCCAAATAAACATCTTTTGTAAATGTAGTATTTGTACTAATACATCCCGAGGAGGTTAAAAAAAAACGGGCTGTGAAGAGGATGGAGGGAATAGCAATGACGTTAAACAGTTGCACCCGTTCCACTACCGCCGTTGTGCAACTTGTTGCTGTGGCCAATCGTCTCCTCACGGCCTGTAGCCGGAGTGCCCAATTAACTGTTCTTAATTCTGTCCAGCCAAATTGGTACCCAAGTTATCGAACTGTTTCACCCTCCGGTACTACCGGTATGCCGTACCAATTTTTTGGCACAGAATTCGAATTTAAAAAGACAAAGTTACTTTTTGCAGGCTGGATCTTTAGTCCCTCTAGTTCACCAAAGCGGTGAACAACCCTTAATGCTGCCGGAACCATGCTCGCATGCCTTACAAAAACTGTTGAATCATCGACAAACGCCGTAAGACGGTGTTCTACTGAGCCAGCACGCTGTAAAGGATTAATTCCTCTAATTGAATCATCCTGAGCCAATGCTAGTGCTAATGGCTCCACTGCCAGAATGAAAAGGAGGGGTGCCAGAGGGCAGCCCTGACGGATTCCTGATACAACATCCATTGGTGCCGAGAACGTGTTGTTTACTAAGAACTCCGCGGTCGTGCCAGAATGTAACCTATCCATTAATTCCACAAAGTCATCAGAAAATATAAATAGAGAGAGCACCGTAAGTAAGAAAGGTCGGTCCACTGTGTCGTAAGCTTTACTAAAGTCCAGAAATAACACTCCAGGACTGTTTAAACTGGCCATCTTCGGTGATCTCTGGTAACGTTTGAAGGTCGACATTATCAGGACTACCGCTTTATCCAGACGTCTGCCTGTCACGAATCCCAGTTGGGAATTTCCGATTAACTGACCTAAAAATTGTTGAAGGCGTTTAGCCAGGATCTTTGCAAAGATCTTACATCCAGTCGTTAGTAGTGATATCGGACGGTAATCAAGCGCGTTACTTGAGTAACCTTTCTTCCGTAAAGGGATTACGATCGGTTTCATGAAGGAGGGGGGGGGCGCCCCTTGTAACACGTCATTGCGCATACCAAGGGATCTACCATGATCATCGGAAAGTCTTTATAGAAATCGCTCCCCACACCGTCGTGACCGGCAGCCTTGTGACGGTCCAAGCCTTTGATAGCACAATGCACATCCTCTACTGTTATTGGAGATAACAGCGCCTTATTTTGCGCTACTGTGACTCGACGAGTATCTGGTATCCGCATAAAAGTCTGAACAGCTTCCTTTAGACGGTGACTCGGTACTGTCCGATGACATGTACCCATGATGGGTTGCCAAGACTTTTTTCCCGACCTGAAAAACACTCCAATATGACAGGGTTGTTTGGTTATGGTATACCCCCACACTTGAGCCCATTTAGTAGCAACCTCTAATTTTTCCGTGTTCGTCGTGATATGTGTTTCTTGGAGAAGGATGAGATGAGGTTGCTGTCCTACATTCCCGAATCGCCATGCTACCAGCCATTCGTTGATGTCTCGCGAGGTGAAACCTCTCACGTTTTGACTAATAATCGAGTAAGTAGCCCCAGCTGTTCGAGGACGATATTGTGCCCGAATTGGGTCGAATTCCATATCCCGTAATAACCGGTGCTTGGTATAGGTGTCCAAAGAGTTGAGGTTATAATATAAATTTTTCATAATATTAACCATTTCGGTGCCCTTAGTACAGGTGTTGTACCGATAGATCGGTACCGCCTCCGTCCAATTGTACCGGTAATATGGTACTCGTACTGGTACCCAGACTTTGTTGAGCTGATATAATTACTTGCTCCGATGTCATAAAGGAAGTAAGCTGTTTCCAACACAAACTAGCTCCCCTTTCGATTGCATCAATACACGCCGTATATTGTGTCGACATCGTGCGAGCCTGCAGATGACGTTGGAACAACATAACAATTGAATCCGTCGGGTGATGATCCAGGCCGATAAGTGCCGCTACCTGTTCCGCATGTAGAAACGCGCTGAGTAGCCCTTGTGCCAGTACTCCAGTTTGTTTTGGAGAGAGCAGTCGTAATATGGCACTTCCCCCATATTTCATTTTCCGCAGACGTGTCCATTCTTGTCGACTATTAAGGATGGCTAGTTTCTGGGCTGGTGTCGATACCTGTAAGTACCGGTCCTCCCATGTTTTGAACCATTCGGCTGGAATATCCGCTAGTCCCTGGGTTTTCCCAGTTTCGACCATCGCAATCCAACACTCTTCACGCCAGTTCTTAGTCAATTCTGTAAGCACGCTTAAATGAAGACCTTCAAGTATATGATATGTGCCTGGGATGTCCTTTAGCAGATGTAGTAGTCGATCGGCTTCAAATTTCACTGCTTTCATCCAGACTACTTTAGTGAAAGTCATTGTGGGAAAAGCGATACTGGTATTGCGTTCCCACTCAGGTTGTAGCGTGTTCCAGGAGTCTGTAAAATCTGCTAGAGTAATTGATTAATTTTTTGCTTCCTCCCCACATTCATTGAAGTCATCAATTAATTCTCGCACGATCGGGAGGGTTTCTTCCCGTGGCTCTTCCATCACAATATTGTCCCGTCTACAGATTCGTTTTGAACTGTAGCTATTTTCCTCTGACTCATCCCTGTGCATCCCCTCTGAATTTTGCGAATCCGTTGGTGACTTGCCCTTGTTGTCCCAAGGGAGCTCCTCGTCTAACTGAAAAGGAGCTAAGGGAGTACCGATGTTACTCAGCTAGTGTTAAGAGCCTCATTGATGCCCTTAATGCATCAGCACCTAGTGCCAAGGATTTGGAGATCACTTCTGGTTTTACTACTACTATTTTAGTGGAATTTACATTTTGCTTGTAGTTTTTTGTTGTTGGTTTTTTTTCTCATTAGTGGTTTCAGACTTCTAAATTTTTAAACAGAAACTGGTCAAAAGATTAGGGCGAATTTCTCCTTTCCGTAGGGCCCGAGATCATCTCCATCCTCCGAGGTAATACCCCGAAGGAATCCTTGGATACGGTTACCCGTTTCAACAGGGTGTATATCGATCTTCAGGTGCGTTCCGCAATGTTACGGTCGCCACCTGCAACGCCCACAGCGAGTGCGAGAGTTGATGTGGTAAAGGCGCAGATTCCGCTTTTTACTGGCGAAGGGGGTGAACCCCTTCGTAGATGGTTCGAAGAGGTGGAAGATGTCATCTCTGCGCAAAAGATTGTGGACCCACGTTCACAAGATTATTTCGCCACCACATGCCTAGGCGGTCGCGCCAGGGCATGGGCGATGAGCCGCAGATCCACTGTTGGATCTGCGTTCCTGACGTATCAGGATTTGGAAGCTGAGCTGAAGCTCAACTTCGAAGCTCCAAAATGGGAGCTTAGTTGCCGCGAAGAGTACATGGAACTCAAGCAGGGCAAGCTGAGCCTACATGCGTACGCTCAGAAAATACAATATTTGTTATCAAATATTGTATACGAGCCGGTGCCCCCTGCCATGCAGGTCACTGGCTTCATGAAGGGACTGAATGACGGTCCCATCAAGCAGAGTCTTTATCGGATTCCGCCAAAGACTCTGAGGGATGCTATTGACCAAAGCATCCGGGAGGAATTCAGCATGCGTCAATCAGCAGCGCATGCTGGGGTTAGTCGAAAAGCGCAAGCGCCTTTCGACTTTAACATGCCGCCAATGCAGCATGTTAATACTAACCAAAACTTCCAATCGAGACGAAGTTCACACTTCGTCCCGAGACACCAACACCCGCGCCAGGGCGCGGGCGGAGGAGGTCCAGAACCTATGGACCTATCGGTTGCAGTTGCCTCGACACCGAGGCAACCGAAGAACAAGAAGTTCCTTCGCTGCAACAGATGCGCGAAGATGGGCCATTACGCCCATGAATGCATGGCGCCGCGTCCGGCGCCACGCAGTCAGCGGACTGGACAGTCCGCTGGCAAGCGACATCAACAGGGGCAACCCTCTGTTGATGCAAAAAACGTCAACAACCAGTAGGGGCGGGGCGCCCTACTGGACGGGTTATCTCACATGCCGACATCGGGCATGTGAGGATAATAGCACCAGACGGGACTATGTCCTGTCAATGTGTGCAGGATGAAGAGAAACCTCTCATCACCCTGGAAGTTAAGCCGCATGGTAACGATGTCCCCATGCGTGCTCTGTTTGACACAGGAGCGTCAAACAATTTCGTTAGAACTGAGGTTCTAACGTCGTTGAGCTTCGTGGAGATTGAATCTCCACGAAGCATGTTGTCAGTCCGGTTAGCAACAGGTGCAACCGTGACTATACCAAAGCGTGTGATTCGCACACGCTTTGAGCTGGACGAACTGTCGTTCGAGGACGAATACATCGTCGTCGACCTTGACGACAAATTCGGTGTTATCTTGGGCATCCCTTGGATGTCCAAGCATCAACCAACGATCGACTGGGTTAACCTGTCGATCGACTGCGCCCGTCTCACATGATCGGATCACCCTGTGAGAAATCCGGCTGTATCTAATGATACAACCGCAGAGTCAGACAGCCCGGTGGGTAGCGATGGCACCACCAGGTCTGATCCGACCAGATCAGCGGATAGTACACCCGCTGATCAAAGCCCAGAGGGACTAGCACACGCAACGGAAGAGTCGTTGCGTGTCGGTAACGTTTGCAAGACGGGTGACAAATACCCCCGTGTTGAAGTTACCACGACCAATGACGGTCGTGGTATAGAGAATTTACCCACGGTGGGAAACACCCACCGTGAAAACAATGAAACTGACATGGATGTAAGTAACTTCCGTGTCGAGAATGAAGAACTCACGACTGAGAGCAGCCGTGAGGGCACGAACGCCAGGGTAGACAGTGGTCACCATGTAGAGGATGCCTTGTGCACGAGTGATAATCACCGTGCAACAGATCAGGCAATAGATCAGACGAGTGCGTCTGATCTGCAGTTGTGTCTGTCGAGACGATAAACGTCTTGACGCAGACAGAGACTGGATTAGCTACCCAGTCTCTAACACTTGACAAACCTCCGAGCATAAGTTCAGGGTAATGGCCCTTCCAGCCTTGTGCTGGAAGAAGTTCGTAAAGAACTTGTGCAATGATCAGATCAATCAGATCTGCGTCATTGTCGCAACGGACGATGTTGTGGAATATCGTGAACGAATATCAACTTTACAAATAGAAGACATTGGGAACGAACCCGTTCCCAATGAGAAGACCAAAGCTCAGCGCTGTGAAGCGCAGAGCTGGGAGTCGCTTAAGGCGACTTCCCCGTACTACAAGGTACTTTGGGAATACGCTGATGTATTCCCAGAAGAAGTACCTTGTGAACTCCTTAAACATAAGGGAACTAGGCACGAGATTGATCTCATGCCTGGCACGAAGTACTGTGTTACGCGGCAATGGCCATTGCCGCGTGACCAAGTCAAAGCGATCGTCGAGTTCTTTGAAACTCGTCGTAAGGCGGGACAGGTGCAGGAGTCTACCTCACCGCACTCCATTCCCACCTTTTGTGTAAAGAAATCCACTGGTGGGTGGAGAATCGTTCATGCTTTTAATAAGCTGAGCGCAGCAACGGTACCGGCGCAGACGTCGATACCGCGGAAAGATGTCATCATAGATGGCATGAGCGGGAGCACCGTTTTCAGTGCTCTCGATTTAAGGGATGGTTTCTACCAAATCCTGCCAGGGTAGGTCAATGAACGACCCCGGAGAGCGACCAAGAAAGAGATGACTAAAATAATGATCAGGCCGATCCCCATAATATTAAACCGGGATCAAGGGTATAGCTTTAAATGGATCGGGTGAATGAAGGATATGCCAGGTAACTAGCGCACATGTGGCACGGTCCGTATCGTGTTTCTGAGCTGATCGACGATCATGGCTCCCGGTTGATCATCGAAGGCAGTTTTTTCGAGCGCTCATTTGTCGAAGCTGAAGCTGGTCAGGGAGCTTCCTGATCGTCTAAAAATCAGGTTATCAATCAAAGATCAGCCTAGATTCGATTTCGAAAAGGCTCTTTAACCTGAAGATAGTTGGGAGAGAGTGTTGGATCAAGAGGAATTAAGAAGATTCTAGATACCCGATCGGGCAGAAGGGCCCGATTTGGTTGAACCCTTCCTGATTTCCTGGTTCAGTGGAAAGGTTATGACGATCCGACTTGGGTGGCAGAACGGGATCTTAACTGTGGAGCTTTAGTGCGAGAGTGTGGACGTGATCAGGCGAGAAGGAACCGATTCGGAGTTATGCAAACTCATGAAGAAGGCGACCAGGAATCCCAATAGTCTGGATCGGCGTATTTCTACGGATCAGCTAACGAAACCGATCAGACAAAGTCGAAACCAACTGAAGTTAGCTGGTTCGGAGTCGACGAACGTATATATATATCATGATAATTACATTTTCATGCATGTGGAACAATCAAATGGGCAAAATGAAGACAAGATCTGGAACCTGAGATATGCTCACGAATATGGAATACAAGAAGGGCAAGAAAACGGTTATCGCAATATTTTAATGGATTAAAAGAGAAACGAAATGAAAGTGGTTGTAGTGATAATTATGGGTCATACTTCGTACGCAGACGAGAAATCTGAAGCCCCGGATGATCCATAGGATTTTGGTTTCGCCAGGGATCCTGGTGGTCAACAATGGTCAATGCGTCCTGCAATGAGCCGATCGGGGCCGGATGTCGGTACCAATCTTCGGCGTCCGGCGATGCCCCTTTTGTTTCTACCCGGCGAACAGGCAGGTGCAACACTGGAGGAAGCAGGAAACCATCCATGTCACATTCGTGGATCTGTATGCCATCCATCACAAAAAAACCAATTGCAGCCCAAGCGACCCCATCTTTGCTACGGCGACGTTTGCGGGCATGGAAATACTGTTCCAACCAATCAACCTTGCGCATATCTCTGGAGATCGGAAGTTGATGGGTAGATTCCCATATCGCTTGTCCACGTTCCTTGCAGAATCGGTCCAAACACGACTCAAGTACGCGAAACTATGGGCGATCGAGGAAGCCTAACCCAAGCATAGGAGTCGAATGAACCTCCCGAGGTTTCGAGTCAATCATAACACGAATAGCATTTGCCGTGATCAAACCTGGATTTTATTGGTCCCGCGGTGGCGCTGGTGATTTTGAAGGGAAAACCGGGCGGGAGAAACAACGAGGAACACTTTTTTTTCTTGAATTGAAGGACCATAGGGGTCAAGTCCCATACTTGGCGAGCAGCCCATGGCTTGCAGACTCAAGTTGAGCTGCCGTCGGTTCGATCTCCGAGATGACGTACAGATCCATGAACTTCTTGCTCGGATCGTAACTGTAATCGACCTGTTCCACGGATTAACGTGAAGCCGGGATGAAGACGCCAGTAAACTTAGCAGGCCGGCCGGTCGATGTTGCACCAGTTGACGGGAGATTACACGAAGTAGCAGGGGCCGGTCGTTTCTCTTCCATTTCATCCAGTTCGTCGACGTCCGAAGACGGTAGGTCAATTACTTGACTTAAGGAAGCTGGTTTCGTTGGACTCGTTACCGAAACCCGCCGACCGGTACTTCGCGACTTGGCCAGGTCCGTCGAATCATCATCGGAATCGGGAATGAAGAGGCGAGGACGCTTGTCAGGAACCGGTTTCCCTTTGGAATCACTCTTCCGCTTTAGGGTCGCTGACCCCGACGGCGCTGGACTTGGTTCCAGAGTCAGGGAAGAACCAGACCGTTCGGGTGGAGGTGCCGCCGATTCATCGGCTGTCAGATGACTGGTTTCCAAATCGACAGACGGAAGAGAAGCAGGAGAGAATGTTGGCGAAGACTGGGCCGATTCAGGAGATTTGTCAGGGTGACTTACTGGCCTTGAGACCGAGAGCATCGACCAATTTTGGAAATCCACGTAAAGCGCGCTGAAGGATTCCGAATCAGCAGTCCACTTGTCGATCGTCTGGTGGGCGATCTTTTGCAATTTCGAGAGACGACGGGTCCAAGTACGCTTGTCCAACGGCAATGTCTCGGATTTAATTCGGGCGAGAGCTAACTACCGCCGACGGTCGTCAGTCGCTTTCTGATTCTCACTCAACCGTTTCTGAACAGTGGAACGGCCAATATGAGAATCGGAGAGTAACTTGACCAGGAAGTTGACCTGCTCATCCATATTGCATGCCTCCTCTTTCAAACGCTCCACCTCCCGGATCGCTTGAACTCTCTCTTGGATCAGCTGGTCATGATTGTGATGGTGGTCCTCGAGCTGTTGCAGGTGGTCCACCATCTCAACCATTGGTTTCTCTTAGTTTTCGATTTGCTCATCTGGAGAAAGTGAAGGGAGTTACTCATATCTATCGAATAAGTTACATTGAACGAGAACATACCTTGATCGCGGACGGTGATAGAAAAGGCGCGAACCATGGATTGCAGCGAGGCGACTGTGTCAGAAGGTTTTGCCGAAATACGCAGAGTAGCAAGGTCGGCAGATAAGCGATCACGCTCGGCCGTCGGATCCTGAACGCAGTCTTCCAATCTTGATCGATCACGAGTTTGATCAGCGTGAAGAATGCTGAGCTGGTTCTCTTGCAAGGCCGACAATCGCTGAACCAGATCCACGGATTCACATTCCAAGCGATCTATCGCAACTTGCTGGTTAAATAATCCAGCACGAAGTGTCCGGTTAGTTTCGCATAAAGAAGCCAGCTCAGAAATTGCGTCCTGAAGACCCAGCCGCAGTCGGCTGGTGTCGCCGAGCCTAAAGAGAGTGAGCCAGT
The DNA here is from genome assembly GCA_001887855.2 of Sclerospora graminicola. NCBI lineage: Eukaryota > Oomycota > Peronosporomycetes > Peronosporales > Peronosporaceae > Sclerospora > Sclerospora graminicola. The sequence continues at coordinate 35,908 of MIQA02017284.1, forward strand.
CCCTTCCACTAAGAGTGCCGGTTGCTCCAGGTAGCTAAAAGAACGACTCGGAAGGCACCAGGTAGCAAACCTTAGGGGCGGGCGGAAGTTAAAGTCGTCGATGGCGATCAAGAGCGGGTATGACCGTAGTTGTCAGGGAGGTCGAAACCGAAGCCGAAGTGACCGAGGGAGACAGATCGGATGAGCTTGATCTTGGAGGCGAGGCACCATCCGGGAACCAGACGAAGGAGCCTGAGAAGAACCAGGATCGGACATGATCATTAAGTGGGAAATATCGTAATGGGGTGAGTCGAACCGTAGTCGTTGCGCGGCTGTAGTTTGTCTCAGAGGCGGCTCTGGTGGAGTGATCCAGGAATAATCAGGAATAAGTGGTCCACATATGGCTGCTGATTGGTGGTTGTTGGAATACCCATCAAGACCGAACCGTTGATGGGTGGGACAGGTGGTTCAACTTAGGATGGCATAAGTCATAACGGGCTATCGTAAAATGTGGAAAAAAACATGGTGCTGCCGTTGTCGCACCCTGTACCAGAGAACAACGGATCGGTCAAATTTCGCGACCAGATGTGAATATCCAGATGCCGAGCCGGGTTCGTTTTAAGACCGGACCGGTCAAGATACGTGTGATGGAGCAGGTTTATGGATAGTTTGATATATTGGATGTGGCAGAACCTGTTTATTGGAGCCGATTATCGCTGATCCAAGTGGTTCAAGTGACGTATATTGAGATCTCAGTTAACTGACTGTATAATTTGGACCAGCCTTAAAATATGAAGACCAATCGTACGATGGAACCCTATGTGTGAAATGGTGAGCTTTATGGGCATATCAGCCGAAACACGTTGCGGGGATCAACAAACCTTCTCCGAATCAGACCTAAAGGATCGGATCGAGTCCGACTTTGAGAGGAATACCGATTCAGTTGAATCTTGCCGGTTTAGCGCATAATGGAGGTCGAAGACATGGTTGAGCGAGCAATAGACGTCGATGTCTAGTCGACTATGAGGTGGTTCAAGGCGGTACGAGGTGGTCTGGAGCTGGCTCGAACGGATTCCCGAAGCCGATCCTGAACCGGTCTGAATCGGCCCCAAATCATTTTCCAGGTGCTACGAAAGAAAGAGTTCAGCCAAGATTAGTGTTGAATCGGCTCCAAATCATTTTCCAGGTGCTACGAAAGAAGGAGTTCAGCCAAGATTAGTGTTGAATCGGATGAACAACGTCCCAAGAATCCGACCCTGAGCTGGTTTCGAGCTGATACCTAAGGATCAAGTTGGTTGAAGATCGGCAAAGAATCGGGTCGGGTTCGGCTGAAGATCGGTTTTATGGTGGTACCAGGACAACTATGTGACAAGACGATTAAGATTGAAGTTTAAGGTGGGACAAATAGTTTTGGTGTATGATACATTAGGTATTAGGTATTGCATATATAAAATAGGATTGAATTTACCCCCTCAGCAAAGAGTCGCTCCGCCACGTGTTGCAGTCATTGGGAGCACAGGGTTTACTAGGTCCCTGTAGCTCAACTAATTCCCGGTAAAGACGCGCATTGACGCATTTTGGCTTACCGGAAGTCCCCCGACGGGATTGTTTATGGTTTCAACCCTCACCCTTACGCCCACGTGTTTGGAACACGTTTTATTGATTGAAAAGGTTTTGTCGAGATAACGCTTTGGTTTTACTGTGGAAGATCGTGGTTATATCGTGGTTTTTCGTGGTTTCTTGGTTATTTCCCGTTTATTGGTTGGTCCTGTTGGTTAAAGGACCCCGTCCCGACCTTTGCGATACTTGTACATAGTATCACCCCTGATTTATCCCCCGGTGGTGGTTTCCACCCAAGAAAACCCCCCGTCTCGAAAAGGTAACATCCTCCGACGTGATTCGTAACGTTTTTCCTCGTCCAGAGTCCACCTGGGTGAGTGTAACCACCGAACACCAATGGATACACAAGGTGAGATGATATAAAATATGGATTCTATCGTACATGACGACCGGTCAGAAGACCGGGAGGATCGGATCAGTCATCATAGTGCTGATTCATTTGATCCTGATGCCGATCAGGATCAACGGAGTACCCCCTCAGATAGTTGGTCGTCCGGGCTAGTGGGAATTCCCCCCAAAACTTCGGTTATGGATTTGGAAATCGGCTCCACCACAACTGTATCCGCTCTCAATTCGTTTTAAGCGCATGTTAAAGATACAACAATAAGATATGATGAGCGCGGATCTTCTTCAGCCGAGAAAGGCTGTGCCACTTTGCGTCGTGGCTTTTGGATTCATCATTTCTTCCACGTAGTGTCTGTAAAAATAGCCACCAATACGTGTATTCATTCCGTGTGCAACACCATTTTGCACTATCGAGTTTACCCATTATGGTTCCTCTACAACAGCAGTAGACAAATATTGAGTACACACTGCCCAATCCAATCCGGCAGAAAACTGCTGCAAATTTTAATCAGCCAATGAGATCCATCACATCACTAATTTCTGGAACATGATTGGCTAGGGCCAATGAATGATACGGCAAATGTTCGATGTCGGCAATAAACTGCTGTTTTACGTTAGTCCAATTTGCGACTACGCCACTATAAGAATAGGAATAGTTTCGTAACTTCTCGTTTATCTTTGGAGTAAGTTGGAAGTTACTCATGCATGATAGCTAGGTGGCTAGGTAGCTAGATTATTACTTCTTATGCATTTTCTATTAAATAAGTCCCCGCATATTTGATTTCTACAGCTTTGTCGGTTTAAGAATTAAAGGGTAAAAGTCAACAACAAGTACAAATTCATCGATTAGTATATCAATCTATCAAGGCAATTTGACAAATAGTTTCTACATCTCTGCGACAATGGAAAAGAAGACTATCGAACAGGTTATGATCCCCAAAAGGTCATAACGTCATTGACGATAAAAATCAAGAAGTCGAAAAACGTCATCTTTGGGCGCTGGAGGAGCGCAAATTTTGGAATTGGTTCGTGGATTAGCTTTACGAATGGATAAACGCGTGGTTTCGCGACACCAACAAGAGGGATGTGGTTTCAACAACTCAATGAGGCTCGGTACTCGGGTGCGAATTTTATCTTTGGAGAGTACGCCTGAGAAAAAATATCCTCGATATCATTTTTATTGGGGGTTTTCTCCGAAGCTATCAAGCTGTTGGTTGTACCGGTTGCATCTTGGTGTTTGAGTCGTATATTTTTAATATGCAAGATCGTATCACGAGAATAGACAGCATCCTTAGTGTACTGTTCAATTTGTCAAGTCGTCCATATATATTTAAGAAACATGAATCGAAATTTGGGTGGTATTAAGCCTCCTGAACCACAACAAATGAAATGAAACTATGGTGGCATTAGATCAACTGATACTGAGCACCGCCACAAGTAAATGCAAATTTCGGTGATAACCCTCCTGCTGGGGGCTACAGATCACCACCTCAACCCGTTCCTAAACAACTACGGCTAAAGATTGTAAGTTGTCGATTAGAGGTTTTGACGGGAAGGAAATTCATAAAGGACTTGGAGCAGGGTTCCGTGAATGGGGAACCCGCTTCATAAGGCAGATATCGATGGCAGAAAATTGACCTTCTAGGTCACTACTTGAGTGGAACGGCCAAAACGTATTTCATCCGCCAAGATGACTCATGGTGGAACAAATGTTTTGTTCACAAAATGAACAAGATGTTAAGTGCTTTTAATACAACTATTAGGTAGTATATGTCCCGGTCATGACAAACATCATAACGAAATAAATAAATATATGTCTCCTTTCGGTTTGTTTTCGACGTAATTAGTTGATTCGCCTCCGATCTTGTGATGCACTCTTGCATCGCTTTCAATTACTGCTGCAATACAGATCAAGGAAGTGTATTCCGTCGAAAACGAAACATACTATCTTATGACCTCCTTGAAGAAAAAGGTTGCGAAATGGTATATGTCGATGAACGTCGTGTGATGAGACATCGATAAAGTAAACGGCAAATATTCGACATAGAAACTGGCCAACAAGGTGCTTGCAGTTGAAGTTGAAATGGATGTTCGGAGCAAGATCAAGGTTTTGCGATCATAGCAAAAAGCGACGAGGAATCCGACTCCGGGTCAGATGTGCAGAAAGGATCGTTAATGCACTTCCACGCAAGATTAATGCATCTTAATTAAGATGCGATCGAAAAATTGGCAAAGGACGCAAAAAAAGGCATATCTCTAATGGACAAAACAAGACTAAGTTTAGGACAGTGAAAAATGACGCACCCACCGACAGGATCAGCGGGGTAACTTTTCGACCTCATGGAATCAATAACTCCGAAGATAGGTTCGGAACAGGTATATGATTAATTTCATGGATTTGAAGCCAAACTAAGAGCGATTTTTCCTGGCCAAGACGAAAGATGATGCTGCTAAAAATTGAACATTCCCTAGCACTTTTGAAAGGCGTTTCAATTGCAAAGCCTACTCATTTCGGCGCGAATACAAAAATCTCGATGGAAGTACAGGCGTTTCAAGACAATAAGCGAAGCCAACAATCACTCAAGCAGCCTTCACTAATTGGCATTATCGTAAAAAAGTGAAGAAACCAAGGTTGCAAAGCCTACCTCAAATAAGAAAAGAAGATTGTACTAACGCAACATGTCAAAATCGTCGACCCTCTGGACGAAGAACAAAATAAGTCGATTCAAAAAAGTTTGCAAGAAGGCCAAGAGTCAGAAATAGCTGCGGACCAAATTACAGCCAAAGCGAAAGAAAAATCGAGCAAATACCAGAAAAAGAAGCCGTGGCAACGAGAACGACATCGCACAAGGCGCCTAACAAAAGCAAGAGAGCAAGCTTCGAAAGAAGGGTAAGTAATAAATGAAGAAAGCGAAGTTTCAACCGAATTAGGGGTTGTGAATTATATTAAAGAAGTTGACCCAAAACCTTACACTAAAGCAATGAAGAATGCCAATAAGAACAAGTGGATCAACGCTATGAGGGAAGAAATCACTGCTTTGGAGAAGAACAAGTGTGGAAGATAGTTTAAAGATCCAAGGATTGCAAACCCTTGCATACCTAATTGGATTTCAAGACTAAACTTGATGAAAATAAAAAATGTACAAGGTTAGACGGGAGGCATGCGGAAGCGTGCAAAGGTTTGGAGCGGATTACACGCTAACTTTTGCAGCCGTGATCGAAATGGGAACGGTCAAGCCTTTTTGGCGTTGGCGTGCAAGTGGAAAGAACCAGCTAAACATGGAGACATACCTAGCGCGTATGTGAAAAGCTTTAGGAAAAGAACATGTTATCTACTTATTACTAAATATTCCGAAAGGAATGGAGTCTGCTGAAGATTCTACGAATGAAAACAAGATACCGAATGACGGTCTAAAGTTGAAAAAAAACGCTATAAGCTCTGAAATAGACGGGGCGCCTGTGGAACAAATGTTTACGTGGGCAACTCGTGGAATTGAAGTTCAAGCAATGTATTACAGACATGTGTCTGTATGTAAAGAAAATCGGTGAAACTTACTGATTGTAGGAGTCTACGTGGACGACCTCTTAGTGACCGGGGCTCAAGAAACCCTTGCGGATTAATTTTGTCGATATGAAAACGTTGGAGATAAACAATCTCGGCTAAGTTTAAAAGGTCTTGGCCATGCGGGTTCTTTTTGATGAAAACAAAGGATATACTCTAGATCAAGAAGTAATGATTGAAAGCACACTGCAAGCGGTCGACTTGAACGACGCGAATCCGGTCAAGGTACTGATCAACCAAGAGTATGAAGACTTAAGCCTCGAAGAAAAAACTTTACTCTCGACTTCCGGTAATATTACGATTTCAACTTTTCAATCACTTTTCGGAAGATTATTATGGATATCAAGATGTAAAAGGCCGGATATATCGTTTGCAGTACACAAGGTAACACGACAGACGCACGCACCGAAGTTGGTGGATAAGAATCTAGCTTAAAGTTTCGCAAAGTATCTTAAGGGTACTAAAAGCCCACATTTCCGTATGGAATCGCCAGGATCAAACAAAAAGCAGTTCAAATCACAGCTTACTACGGCTTGTACTACGCTGGATTAAAAAAATGATCGATAATCATCAACCAGCGGAGTTATACTGATGGACGGAATAATCTTGAGCTGGATCTGCAAGAAACAAGGTGATTTTCCCTTATCAACCATGGAAGCTGAATTATATGCTGCTTCTAAAGTGGGAGAGAATATAGTTTGCTTCCGAGAGCTCCTACAAGAAGTTGGGTTAAAGGTTGAGCGTCCAGTGAAGCCTCAGATCAACAATCAAGCTGCAAACAAGGTAATTAATGGCATGGAAGGGAGATCAAAGATGAAACATGAGGATATACGGTTGAAGTAAATTGTTTCCAAGTTAAAAGATGAGGAAATCAGCGCAAATTATGACTCGACGCAAGCCATGTTGGCTGACAGGCTGACTAAAGCACTCAACTATCCAAGACTAAGTAAGTAACTCACGTTTGGAATTTGGTTTGAAATGGAGACGAAATTCATCTCAATAAGGAGTGTTGAAATGTGAAGTTTTACGGTACACTCAGTATTACGTGACTTTGTCTGACAACGATTTGAAAGTGGTTACGGTAATGCCATATGAACTTTATTAAAAATTCAACGGTGATATTTTAAAAGTGGGTGATTCCTAAGCTTACGCCACTATAAGAATAGGAATAGTTTCATAACTTCTCGTTTATCTTTGGAGTAAGTTGGAAGTTACTCATCCATGGTAGCTAGGTGGCTAGGTAGCTAGATTATTACTTCTTATACATTTTCTATTA
>MIQA02017284.1:50012-75633 GCA_001887855.2 Sclerospora graminicola
CAGACCACCCTCCGTTACAAGCCTCAAAAGTAATATGAAGACCGGGATTTGTTTGACCTTTAAACAAGCACGAAAAACAGTGTGTTTGCGTCATCCAGTGATGAGCAACGTAAAATGATTGATGCGGGTCTGCGGAGGTGGAGCGACAATATACTCTGAAAAAGGAGTCTATAAGTCATGTAATACCGCACTGCCGAGCCTTCAAACTTGTGCTGGCGATCACTTAAGCAAAGGGCACCTAAAAATTTATAGGCTTTCTTTTCAATGAGGCTGTAAATCGCCGTGAGCAGAGTTTGTTAAAGCGTGGTAGGCGCAATTTTATGAGTTAAAAATTTACCAGATCGTTTTTAGCCTTTTTAAACCCTTTACTAAATAAATACCAATTATACTGCGGGGACGAAAGTCTCTGCTTCTAACTAAATAGCAACTTTCAGCAGTGGGTCTCTAGGCTCGCACATCGATGAAGAACGCTGCGAACTGCGATACATAATGCGAATTGCAGGATTCAGTGAGTCATCGAAACATTGAACGCAAATTGCATTCCGGGTTAGTCCTGGAAGTATGCCTGTATCAGTGTCCTTAAAACAAACTTGGCTTTCTTCCTTCCGTGTAGTCGGTGGATGATATGCCAGATATGAAGTGTCTTGTCGTTGATTTTCGAATCAACTGAGAGTTTGAAATGTATGGAACTGTACTCTCTAAACTTAAAAAGCATAGTGTTGCTAAAATTTATTTTTGGACCGCTCTGGAAAATACAAAATTTCGCTGTCTTGTGTTTTATTTGTTATATATTTATTAGGGAAAAGGACACCTCTGTTTGAGTCACCTCGGCTAGAGGCTCCTAGCCGGAGGTCCAACTAAATTAGAGAAGACACGCTGACCATTAAAAAAGTGAGATGGGTAACAAAAAAACATTGCATCCATGCTGTGGGTTTGGGTGAAAGTTCCTGTATAATTTATATAACCGATGATCTGTTGACTCAGCAGATCTCTTCGAGGTCGATTGAGCCAACCGAGATGGCTACCACCATAGATGCCCCCATTTTCAACCGAGCTGTTCCAGAACAGAGGTGAACTTTGCCACCCTAGACCATCATCTCAGCAAAGATTGGTTGTAGTTTTGGAAACTGCTCGATAAATTACGGATACTAAGATCTTTTCACTTGGTGTCTGGTTTACATATTTATTTTAATTTAAACACACACAGCAAATTCCTGGTAATATTGGTTCAGCTCTCAAACTGGCAACTACTCAGTAATTGATTTTGTTATCTACTGTGTTTTTGTCTACATTCGAAAAAAAACAAAAGTGTGTTAATTGAAGAAAATGCAGTTTTTACGCCTAATAAGCCTGTAAAATATGTAGTTTCTGAGAGGCAACGCTGTCCTATGACATTGCTTGTAATTGCATACTGAGGGAGCTGTTTGTGGTAAAATGTTTAGACGGATATTGACGAGACCTAAGCGCCAGGAGTTCGTTTGAGCTTTATATGCAAGATTCATCACGTTTAGCTTACCCTGGAATCATTTGGAATAGTGTACAAGGTTTGTAGTTCTTTTGATTGTTCGTCTAACGTAATTCATCAGATTATGGTGGGTCATCAGTTTATAGCGGAATATTTTTCGATAACCAATCAGAAACACGATATTCAAAATACACTCCAACCACTGGCTGGCTTTTCACAGCATCAGTTTGTGGCACCCGACGAGCAAATCACACGACGCTTGCGCAAAAAAACGTCCACTGATATTTCTCTCAAAATAACTAAAATATTATTTATCTCGGATGCTTCCGTATGTTTTCTCGGTCCGTCTGACTAAAATAAACCACAATAGTGGTCGTTCTCCAAATATTAGGTTACTTGCAGCCATAACAGGAATAGCTCGCCGTATGTTATATACATCATTACCTGCACTTATGCTGCTTGCCTCTGGTAGTAAGCACCCTTCCTTTCAATTTCTATGTCCATCAGATCGTATTCAGATTCACAATAGAGCTCCTGCCAAAATCTGCTGCATAGAAAACTCAAACCTTGCCATTTGTGCACCAATGGAAAAGACAAATATTAACGGCTTAGGCTTATAAACAGACCAGCTGACGCACCATTAAAACAGCTTTATTTCTGTACCTGTCTCAATCCGATTGGCTTAAAAGTTCCAAAATGATGGCCAAAAAGCTTAAATACCCATTTTGGCGCCATAATCTGATGAATTACGTTATAAGTGTTTATATGCAGTTGATGTGTCAGGAAAGGCAATATTGGATTCGCTTAAAATGCAGCATGATTCTTTTGCCTTCAGCGCAGGTTTTATCAACTCCAGTCTCAGGCCCCGGCAGAACCGTATACTGACCTGCGCCAACCTCGCTACTTGACCGGTTTAGCTAACACAAGTAATCACAACGTCAACGCCTGCATTAAAATCCCACCGATTGCCACTCGACGATCAAAGATCAACAACCAGCAATCGACGATTAGCGATCGATGCACGTTCTGACCCATCCCTTTACGAATGTCCCCGATTCCGACATGATCTTAATTTCGTGATTATCATCATTCTGAGTTTCGCGTAACCCGTGTCACCAGAAGATCCGGGCAAGCGCATTATTGTAGTGGAGAGCGTATAGAATATTTGGAGATAGCCTATTCAATAAAGTATCTTATAGTCTAACGGCTTGCATCGTTTTTATGACCGCTTCTATAATCGCATGAATACGTTAGATGAAGTAGAGTGATCTGCGTCATCGACGGGGCCCAGACTGCTAAATAACGAGGGTGCCTTACCTAGAAGAATATAGCTCTTGCTGATCGACGTAGATATGATACAGTAGGGTGCTGGATGTTAATCATCCGCTTAAGCGGAACTCAATCCTCGTATATGGAATAATTAGAAGCCCTTGTAGGTCGCCAGGCACACTCCCTTCATCGTCAGTTGTGAAATTCACACCGATAGTGTCCAATAAAATTTAAGTAAATGTAAAAAATACTAGATATTTGGAGTGTCCTTTGCGTGATTTTAAACTGCTCCTGCAGGTACAATCGCCCGCCTTAGCGTAACCACAGTCTCCTTTATTCGATGTTCTTAAGAGATACTGGTCATCCAGTCAGCTGATGTGTCGTAGATTACCTTCACTAAATTCGTAATTTATGCAGCAATAACTGGGAAATTCTCCCAGGACGTTTTTAGGACATCCATTAGATGTTCAAATTTCAGCCAACGATTGACTGGAATTACCTGTCGATCAACTGCAGTAGGACCGCAGGGAGTGAAGAGCCTGTAAGATATCCAAGTGTATTGGTGGATTCACGGCAGCTTCAAACAGACTGGTGGGTTGCGATAGTGTTACCAGTTTTTATCCGACAATATCAGCGGGCGGTACATCCGCTGCAGAAGACGGTGATCCCGCTCATGCCATCTATGATGAAATCGTTACGTGGTCTCGGCGTTTGTGCTGGTACCGTGACAGCGTTCAGCTTGATATTAGCGTGAACGATTCACCAACCTCCTGTGACCTTCTTCCTACCGAAGGTGAGGCTCGGATTCGGAGCGGTAGATTCGCGCACGTGTCCAGCCTTTCAAACAACTCGTTTAAGGCTTCGACCTGGTCACGTGGTAAAAGTCATGGTGACACATGCTTCGTACCAGGCGCGAGGTCTGTTTCATGACGAGTTGCTTTTGTCTTTAGGGAAATCACATGGAATTAATTCTGGGAATAAGTCAGTGTATTCCCAAAGCACATTACAAGAAGGGGAGTTCGCTTCGAGCGACCCCCAGCTTCGCGCTTCAAAGCGTTGAACTATAAAATGAACTATAGTTTAAACAGTAGGGACATATTCATTCCACATGTCACGTGCTTGCAACGTGGATATTTGGCGCAAATATCCACGGTCTCATCTGCTTCGACGATGATACAGATCTGTTTGATCTGAACATCATGCAAAGTTTTTGTGAGCTTTTTCAAGTCTACAGCAAGAATATTCATTTCTTGCGAACTCAGTTTCGCAGGGTTATCTAGTGTCAGAGACTGCGATCTCTATTTAGGTCAAGACGTTTATCGTCTCGACGGGTTTTTTCGTCAGATCAGACGTTGTCGTCTGATCGGTTGCCTTTTGTAATGGTTCTTTTCCACCGTGGCCACTTTGCATCGATTTATGTGGACGACGTGTTCATCCACAGCAACAAAGAACACGGAAAGAGCGATGTAGATGTACAAAAGGGACATCTACGTAGAGGGAAAGAGCTTCAGCGCAAGCGCAAGCTCTATGCCAATTTGAAGAAGAGCACTTCTGGTGAGCCTGAGATACCCGTTCTCGGCTGCTTTGTGGGAAAGAACGGGGAGTGCCCTCATCATGAAAATATCATAGCGATTGTTGAATAACCGGTGCCAAACAACGCCAAGGAAATTCTTAAGTTCCGTCGGTTAGCAACCTATCTGCATAAGTATTTATGATTTTATGAAGGGTTGATACGATCTCTTGCTCAACTACTTAAAGAAAAACATCGACAGCATTGGAGTACCAATGCCATTGATGCAGTCAAGCGTAACTAGAGTGAGTCACCAGTGCTAGCGATAACCGATAAAAACGAACGGCCGTTCCACTTCGTTTGCGACGCGAGTGATCGGCTGCGCTCCGATGCAGCGCAATTACGATGATCACGACAGCATGATATTATGAATCGCGTCAGCTGCATCCAGCCGATCGCAATTACCCCGTGCATGACAAGAAACCCCTCGCCATGAAGGTGAAGTTTCGAATCTGTCTCTTAGGATATAGAGCGTTAGTGGTTTATACGGACCATGCGTCATAACACGGCCGTTAGCTCATCACATATTTCTCAAAGAATGGCTAGATGGCTGTCACTTTTTGGCGAGTACAACTTCACGGTTAAATACAAACCGGGAAAGTTGAACGCGGTAGTGGATGCGCTATGACGAAGGCCCGATTTTAAGACGAAACCGTCTGTAATCGAGACAAGTAGTGCAAACGCAATTCGCTGCACTGCGCATACTTCGTCTCTCGAGCATCCGATACGACAGGCACACAATACAGACGAGGAGACTCGTCTGCGGATGGATAGCGTACGAGATCAATCAAATAAGAAACCCGAAAGACTTCCGGAGTTCTTCGCGCAAGCGTTCATCGGTATCAATTGCAAAATGGCCAACTGCTGTGATGAAGTTGTTTAGGAGTAAATAAAATGAATGTGTGTAATAAATTTCATTAGACTGACAATTAGTCTTAAATACAGAACGGAATGGCTGCCTGTAGATTATATGTGGAGTAAAAGGCGATGGAAGAACAGGTCAGCGTGTGGAAGAAGCTAGAAGGACTTTATGAGGACAACTGATATGTGGGCGAGTTTGAGTTATTACTACATGGAGGTTAGCCAAGCTCAGCATGATAGAGTATGATAAGTGCTTACCGGGTTTGGCATTGCTGCCCAAGAAGACAACTCTGGTGGACGCAGGTGATTAGTTCATCCGACGGATCGTATGACTAAAGATTGAGCGAGAGGTTCTAAAGAGGTAGGGGCTGGCCCGACTACTAGCCAATCGAATGATGGGTGCAAGAAGAGCCGGTGAATAAGGCGACCGATCCGGGGCTCCCGCACGTGAATTAAACGATCAAACAAGGGTTCCTGCACAAGAACAGCGCAGTCTAACAGGGGTTCCCGCACCGGAATAACGTGGTCGAGCAGGGGCTCCCGCACACTGATGGCTCCGTGGTGGTAGCGTCACCTTGGCGATACCGGCGTGGTGGAGACCGATCTCCCAGCGTCTAGAGAAGGGTGGTATATATACCAGTGATTTACCGCTTAGCGAGCTCATCAACAACGTCAAGCTATCCAATGATATCTGAGAACGTACTGGCTGGGCCAAGACACCTCGCGAGAAAGTTTTTTGACGCAAAGTCTTGAAAAGCGCTCCAAGACTCGGGTAATCCCGTTTACATACTCGCATGGAGTACACAGACATCTTCCAGGATAAAATGTCTGCAACACTTCCAGCCGAGCGCGGTGTTCGACACGAGATTGATCTCATGCCCGGGACAAAGTACTGCGTGACGCGGCAGTGGACACTGTCTTGTGATCAAGTCGAGGCTATTGACGACTTCTTCGAGGGACGGCGGGTCAACGTACATCTCCTCCCTCAAGCTGATTTTTCCGTTAAGAAATATACTGGGGGTTGGCACATCTGTGCACGCGTTCAATAAGTTGAAAAGCGCCACCGTCCCTGCGCAGACTCCAATCCCTTGTTCTTGACTTCATTTCGGGCCGCGTCACATTCAGCGCGATCGGATCTGACAGATGGGTTCTATCAGATCCTTATGAAAAAACCGACATCCTCCTCACCGCAAATAGCACAACGAGTAGGATGCTCTGGGAATGTGGGAATGGCTTGTTATGCCACAGGGTCTGAAGACTGCCCCCGCAACGTTCAATCGCATGGTCACCCGTGTTCTGCGTCCGCTCCGTGCGTTCCTACCGAGCGTTTTCGATGATATCTTTGTTCATAGTCAAGCTGAGGCTGGCCTCAGAGTCATCGATATTTATCTCCGTCACCTTCGCCAAGTCTTTCAGAAAATGTGCAAAAACAAGTTGTACGCCAATCTGAAGAAGTATATGTTTGGCGCAGCGGAGACTCCGGTTCTTTCGGCTGTTACGAGAGCCAGGGCGGCATTCGCACTGACGCGGAAAAGATATCTTTGATTTTTTCTTGACCAACGCCCAAGATCCCGACGGAGCTCAGACAGTCATAGACTACTAGGTGGACGGTTGGATAACCATATTGCAAACTATCGCTTAATCAGCCGAACCGTTTCTCGCAATATGAAAGCCTGACCCGGCGACATCGTTAAGCAAATTGGCTATACGCCCCCACATTGACTTTAACTACTGCCCCACGGGTGCAAGTAGAAGTGCGTTGCACTAGCCAAAAAGCAAATTTCTTCTTCTCCATCTGGTCTGCTAAGTTGATCTATTTCTTCCGGTGTATTCACCAACCTGCAGCTTGGCCATCATCACATTGAGAGAGCACAGTGTAACCTTGGGCAGTACCGCCATCTGGTTTTCCATATCGTCAAAATACTGCCACTGCCTTCATGAATACAACCACGCGTAGTCGATCTCCGGAAATTTCTTCGAGGTTTCGAGCACACAAGGGGGCCCCAGACGACCAACTTCCGAGAGTGCACTCCACTCATCAAGAATTCTCGGTTCAGAGTCGGCTTGATGCTGATCTGACCTGTCTCCCCTTGGTCATATTGCAGGTAGTCCATACTCTTTGACATCTTACCTTGTGTGCCCGTCTCAGATTGCTGGTGGTTTACGCTCTCTCGGTGGACTTTTGAGAGAAAGGTCAAGAGCCCGGTTAGGGCAGCGACGAGGGTTGGGAATAGGGTCGCTTTTGGGCGCAAATCTTCAGCGGGAGGCGGGGACTGATTATACTTGATTTTATTATACCACGAGTACTGAATCGAGAATACTTGATCGGTCAGCACAACCAAAGAAAATAGGGGGTTACTCCAATCTTATATGGAACGTGAACTCCTAATAAACCTCCATACTCTTTCACTCACAGTAAGCCATAACTTCACCTCTCCCTCCAAAACAATTAAGCCGTGTTCCAAACACGGGTGACTTAAGTGAGTATACAAACTTCAAGACGCCCGGTCAAGGGACTTCCGGTTGGCCTTTAGTGACCTCCCAAAAATAACAAGAGGGGACTTAGTTAGCCCTCTGCTGTGAACCAATAGTGACTTGTGTCTTAGAAAGAGAAACGTGTCCCTAGAATCAACTACGAGCATTAGTGAGCACTACGAAAATATGGTGACCTATCTGCATCTTCAATCAACCTTGTCACCGGATTGGCTAATAAATGCCTGTCACAATAATCCATCCCGACGAAACCTCTCAACCTTTAACCAACCGCCTCGCCGACGGAGGACAGGTCATTTGTGTCCGCTCTTTTTTACTTCAGGGCAGCATTTCTGACAAAGATCAGCAATCAATTCAGCTAACCCTGGTCGCCCTCCGGGCTCGTATCACTCAGAGTTCCCTTCGCGTACGCTAAGAATTCCCTGGCGTCCTTTTTACATCGACCAGGACTTCAATCTTAGCTCCACATCGACTCAAGGCGGACACTCTAATGAACAATTTAGACCAATGATGAGCCGTCAAGGTCGGGTTTATCACACATCCGGCAGTTGATTTTTTATGAACTCGTTTAGGCACACCTCGGGTCGGCTTCAGAGACCCCTTCTTTCGATTCGTTCGCCTCTGAACTTCACCCAGCTATCCATTCTTTTGACCTTCGTTATGCTTCGGAATACACTGTATCAACTCCGGTCGGATATTCCGGCTATGATCCACCTCTGGTTACTAAGCTTTTTTGTCTTCGTGGTTATCATCCAGAGCGTCCTGTTCTGAAGCTTCATCTTAAAACATTACGTCAGACGGCACTATCCGGACTAGTTTAGCTACCTGCACATCCATCTGACCAACTGATTCATGCTTCCCTGGATGTACCAGCTCACAAGTCAGGATTTTAAAAGAAATCTGGTGTCTTTCACTTCAAATACAAGATCTTCTTTTTTGTCACAGACAAGAAAGACGAACCATAGATCTGGCGTCCTACGTCAGAGAAGAAGAGTCTTGCTTCCGCTCCCGTTAAAATGCTTCCGAATGTATCAGAACCCTCCCGCGTTGTCTGTGACGCGAGTGATTTCGCCTTCAGATGCGCACTCATGTAGTTGACGATGAGGGTTTGGGAAAGCGTCGTGAGTTATCAGTCACGACAGATGAAGCCGGCGGAAAAGAATTATCCCGTGCATGACAAGAAGTTACTAGTCATGCCTTGCGCTCTGATAAAATTCAGTGTGTACCTGCTTGTGTAAAAGACATTCGCAGTGTCCACGGATCAGGCTTGGCTGCGGACGAAGATAAAAGGTCCTCACCTCTCTCAACGCATGGTTCGTGACTCTCGTTTCGTTTATCGAAAAAATATTACTTCGTCGTGCGCTACGAGAACAATATTCTTGTTGACACCCTCTTGCTCGTCCCGACTATGTACCGAGTCGCTTGATGTGTCATTAGGACCTTTAGCATGACGACAACGATGAAAATGGTTGCGCAGTTTGCGTGGAACAAGGTATCAACGCCACGGTATCGATTCGTACATCGCCGCTACGTCAGCAGTCTGCTGGCGCATACGAGGGTGACCCGGTTTACGGTGCCATTTTTCTATACCTTCGCAGTCGATCTGTAGAGTCACTACCCGGCTCAATCAACCAACGCGTGAAAAACCGACGTGTTACGCTCTCGACGGCAATCTCCTTACGTATGCGAACGACGCATTTGACCCTCTTCGCATCCCCATCCCTGCTGATGACGATCTACCTTTTCGTTTAGCCCACGAGCATCATGATGGTCCCACAGTGGTCATCCCAGTCGCGAGAAGACGTTTGCTGCACTGGCTCGCGACTTCTTCTCGCCCCGCATGTACAAGTGGATACGGAAGTGGATCTGGTTATGTGATACCGCATATTCTTCACCTGACCCCGTTATCGCACGCTTCTATCCAAAATTTGCTCAACGTGTCAAGCCTGCATGGTCTAAGCAGGCTGCGATACGTCCGTTTTCCATCAGTATGGACTGCGTTTTCGGCCTCACGGGTGACAAGAAAAGGCAGTACGGGTGTTCCCGTTCTCCGACTCTTTTAGCAAGATGGTCCATCTTCTCCAGGCGCGGCTGACATCACCAGTGTCGATACGGCAAAAAAAAATTGTTGACCTGAAGTCGCCTCACGTCCTCCCAGAGCCAATTGTCTCGGACCGCGATCCCCGCTGTTCTGGACGCGGATGTTGGAGCTGCTTGTCACTCACCTTCTCATGTCGACGGCAGCTCATCCCAAAACAGATGGGCGAACAGAGCGCGTGAACCGTGTATTGGAAAACGTGTTGCACAGCTATGCAACATCATTTAGGTATGGGCGCCTTTATAATCACCCCCAAAACCATAGACTCACCCCCAATATACAGTAAAACCCATGATAGGTTCGAATATGGTACATCAGCCAATAGAGAACAAAACATGATCAAAAGTTGTTTTTCAAGAACGATTAATTCATAGGTAAGCACCTCCGATTTTTATTAACGGTAATTTCACATTCCATATCGCTATTGACTTAACGCGCACAAAATTATTCTTGTTTGCGTCAACGGAGGCTTATACTACTGTACCATTTGTAACCCTGCATATACTGAAGTACTTTAGAAATTTTTTTATTTACATTAACGATGCAGCAGGTGCCACCAAAGCTACATCTCTCTGTACGATTTTACAGAGGGCTATATATTTCACGGTAACTAAACAAACTTTTACAGGGATCAAAATACCGTGATGAAGATCGTCCATCGACGGATTTTTTATCGCAAATTTTTTTTGGAAGCGTGCGGCACGAAACATTCCAGTGCGATGCAACACGGCTTCTACAAGCAAGTCAAGTGGTTTTACAACGGAAACAATCCGCCAGCTCTGTGAACCAACAGAGTAGGAAGCGGTTGCACAACGAGAACACAAGTGACTCAAAATGCACGAAATAGTCGGCTCCAAAAGGAAATAAATGGGTCAATTGGCATCTTCCATAAAAAGCAAAGCAACCGACAACTCCAGTGTCCTGATCAAGTAAATGGTAAAATAAAGACATCTTCTGTTGACTTTCACTGTGTTCACAATGATACTTGACGTGTAAAAGCTAAAGAGATAGCAGTGTACTTTTGTATACTTTGACGGCACGCTGTACCATTTTTGAACCTATCATGGGTTTTACTGTATATTGGGGATGAGTCTATGGTTTTGGGGGTGATTATAAAGGCTCCCTTTAGGTATTGGAGCTCCTTCTTGCCGATGGCCGAGTTTGCCATGGCTCACGCGTCAACGGTCCTGGTACCGTTCTTTATCAACAACGCAGGGCATTCACGCGTTCCAGCCCTTCTTGCATTCCGTGCTACGTCTCCATCCGCGGAATCTACTCTCGGGGAGGGAGGGGCGGCGGTGATACCAGCGCCTTCGACGATGCGTACGCGTTATGATGAATGAAGTGAATCAATATGTATCCATGCATGTGGCATGGGTACTGATTACAATAAGAAATGTATGGCATGTGTACCGAGTCCGGTAAAGCCGGTACTTCCGCGGTGACCCTTAATGGGCCTTCACTTTATGGTGCCACTTATAAGGATCCGTCGGATGACGCAAGCTTCGCCCCTAAAGAATTGCCTCATCACAACGACTCGGAGCGGTGTCGGAGCTCCTGCTGGGTCGCCGGGTTCCTTTATTAAGTATGCAAATATAAGATCTTAGCTGCTAGATTTTGGGTGGTTTAGAATTAATCCCTATAATTAAGTCAAAACAAATATACATCCTCTGTCAAGAAATATAAGGCCACGCCTACAGTTAAGGGTGTTCAGAATTACAATAAGGGTTGTATAAGGCCGAATTGGTTTTAAGTACGATTTCATATATAAATTCAAAGATACTCCGCTAAGGTCCGAATGTCGGTTCAATTAAGAAGGCAAATAAGTGCGGTGGTTTGCGCGAGTAGCGCGACGAATTCCGCATCAACGCGTAATTTTTGATCACTGTGACCACGACGAACGCTTGCGCCATTTTTAATTGTGCCTACCTCCAGCTTGGCGCGGGCTCATGAACAAAAACGACGTATCTAACGCTGAGAAAGTCAAATTTTAGAGTAAGATTCTTAGACACACCGTTAGACAGCAGAAATTTTACGCATTCTTTGAACATATTAGCGAGTACCTTCTTGCTCTAGGCCGCTGCCAAGCTTTTGCAGTGCTTGCGGTGTTTCGGATCCGTCTGCGTCATTTTGAGAGCGCGGACCCGGTGGAGTGTCGGAGTATAAAGGCCATTGAGCCGTTTTGAATTACCAAAAACTCCTCCAATCAACATGGATTAAAAATTCAAAACGTCCAATTAGCTAGCCTTTCCCTGAATTTTAGAGAAAAAACAGCCTAATATTTCTGGACAGAGGATAAAAACTGATCTGACCCCCTCTCGGATTCTATATTTGTACACAAATTTGATTTCCATGTGTAATAATAATCTATAAACCAACATTCAGACTGAAATTAAACAATGTATTTCAGCTTAAATATCATTATGTACCTGGTTACAACGATGCTGGAATTGAAGTTGATAGAAATTGATTGATACGACAAGCACATGTGCAAAATCCACCTGGAACGGACGGGATTCATAATTCAAACGAGGTTTAGAGTTCAGGCGAAAACTCGCTTTGACGGCCAGTCGTGGACGCTCTAAGGGAAACGTTGGAGGCAAAAAAGGCGAAGGATAAAGCAATCGAAATGGCCACCAAGAGAGCAAACGATTTTGCAAGAGGTGCTGATGGAAATCTTGCAGCCGTTATGGCATTCTAAAGACTAGTCCAGGTGTGTGCGAAAATCTTTCGAAACTTACGCGTTATGGACACATCCAAGTCAAAGGCGATGCCCGAAATATTTATCAACCCAAAGTTGAACCCCATCGACACACGGCACGTAATTGAAGTGCTTCCACTGCCATTGATCAGGAGTATGCTGAAAACTCAAAGACGGGTATCCTAGCCAAAGCATGCGATCTCAGAGTCACATACAGGCAGATATATACAGTACACACGAGATGATCAACGATATGCGTCCATAGCACGAACATCGCCGAGGTTAGCGATCTATTGACTGGATCCACAGTGTAACCAGTTCGAGGCATTCAAGTCTCCAGAAAGGCAACGTTTATTTTGTCACCATCCACAAACAAGCTATGCATCCTGGGTGGCCAAGGACAGGAAGGATCCCATGGTCTACTTATGCGACCCTTTACAGAGTATGTTGAAGATGATCTCAAATCGCATGTTCAGCATCTATGGAGGATTTCCTGCCACAATTTTTAATGAACAAGCGTCCATCAAGGTAAGTGGTGAGCTTTCTGGGTGCAGCACTGTTGCGTGTTAGTTGAACGCTACCATGTTTTCACCGATTTCCAGCAGCCAGAGAACTACAATTGCGGGATCTTTTCGCATATGTTCTTCGACATGTACTTGAAGAACATTACACTACGATTCAAAGAACCTTCTTACCATACCGTTTCATCTGCAGCGTCGACTTTCTTATTCATCACGTATACACGTATAGCAAAGTCAATAATACTGTCGACTACCGTACACATTCAGCACTTCCTCTTATAAATTAATGTTTCTTCCCGTTAATGAATACCCGTGAAATGCGCCGTTTTTTAAAACCATTTTTTACAAAACTTGAAAAATGCAATCGTAGCAAACGCAATGAATAGGACAACAGCCCACCAGATAAAGTAGCCATTGGAGTACTTGAGTTCCGGCATGTTGGTAAAATTCATGCCATAAAGGCCAGTTAAAAACTGGGCTGGCAAGAAAATCGCGGCCACAAGCGCCAAAATGTAGCTCACATCATTTTGCTGCGCTGATCGCGTATTGTGAAAATCTTCAATGAGACTACGACAACGATCCAAATGCCGCTCACAGTCTTCTTCAATCGTCGTTATATGGTCGAGCACATCACGAAAATACCGTAAAGTTTCCCCTTCAAAGTCTTCCGATTCTGAAAGTTGAATGACCACTTCACTCATGGGTTTACAAAGCACTTGAAGTCCTTTAATCTGCTTTGAACAGCGCGCAAGTCGACTGACATCAAAATGGCGCGGATCGAAGCTAAGGAGCCGCTCGAGCATGATCAATTTCGATCCAAACGTATGCGTAATCGGTGTCAATTCATCCACACACACGTCTACAATCGTATAGACGAGGAAAGCCGTCCCGTGTTGACGTACTTTGGAGTACGATCTATCCAACCTCTGCTTGAGCAGTGGCCAGAGCGTACTTGACGTCTCTTGGACACTAATCACAACATCTTCCATGATATACACACTGAGTTGCTCGGGTGCTGATATCAAACAACCTAGATTCACTTCTTCCAATCGATCTTCCAGCTCCTTCTTTGTCATGCGTTCAAAAGGTGACACGTCATTGTCTTGCACATAGAGGGACGCCCGATACATACTCTGGTAGGTCTTGACCAAAGCCAAGTCACGCGCATGGATCGCCTGGAGAATCAAAGACGAGTGTTCGTCATATTCCTCATATTTCGGCCGCTCAACATCAACATCGAGCGTATCTTCAATCGCTAACGGGTGAAGCCGGTACCGCACAGACAATCGTCGCATTAAAAGAGGAACAATGCCTTCAACGTTAATCCATCGCACGGATGCCCAGCTCGGTTTCGTAGAGTAAATAAACTTTTTCACTTGATCGATTGGGTATACACTTCGTATACGGTCTGGCGAATACTCGATCGATCCAAGAACTGCATTAACTTCTCTCCCGTATTTCATGGATGTGTATTCTGATGACGTATTCCGCAGAAATTCTTCATTAAATAGCTGAGCGAGTTTGATTTCTTGAATCGCAAACAAAAATTCGTGATACGTAATCCCTCCACTCTTATCGTCATCCAATTTATCAACAAAAGCTGCAAATTGTTCGTCGTTATCAAAAGTTATGCCCATTGCCTCTAACCCACATCGAAATCCTTCGTAAGAAACCATTCCATTTTCTGATTAGAAAGCCAAAAAACCATAAACTGATTTAGTAAAAAAAAGAACAAGTTTTTAAAAAAATATAATTTTTTTTGAAACTTACCTTCCGGATGAAATGAGGAAAATAATTTCATCATCCGTACCGATGTGAGATCGTAATGTGGATCCATCAATGCCATGTCCTCGGCTTCATCCACGACGCCAAGACTATCAGACCAATCGAGTGAGCTGGAGTCTCGAGCAATCGATGGAATCGATCCAATTGACACACTTTGAAGAATATTTTTCCCATGCAGTAAAGTTGGCATCGGTGTCGTGGTTTTACTTGATTTCGGGCATGTATGCAGTTCATTTGAAAGCATATTTTGATTTCTAAACTTTCGTTTTGTCTCGTTTTGTTGAACATTTTTGCCCGAATTATTGCTTTTATTAGTGACACTGTCACTAACTGAGCGACGTAACCGCGTATCGTCATTATCTGATGACCAGTTATAAGTTGACGACTGTTCAGGCGGCAACTGTCGCCGAGGACAGGAATGAGCGTTAGAGTCCCGAGAAGGCGAGAAGGAGGTATTGTCAGTTACGCTTATTTTGGTATCCTCTTCATTCATGTCTGGGGAGTCGAGGAGAAGAAAATCGGTTTCCATTCGACTATAAAAGCATTAAAGCGCACATAAGCCTTCAATTAACTTATATCAATGACATTTTTTTAAATTGAACGACGCCCAGGTGGGGTGTCAACTTTACAGGTTTCTTCGAGCCCCATACTAGCCGTCTATCGACTTGTTATGTAAATATGTAAAATAGGTACAGGACCTTAATTTAAATGAAGGGCACTTCAAAAAAGTATTTCGGTGCTCGTAAGTTAAAGCGCACGTTTTTTTAAGCTAATACACCTTTGGTACTGGGTACACCGGCAGAAGAGTCGTACTTAATCGCATGACGCAGCGCTACCGCCATAGCCTTAAACGATGCTTCGGCCCGATGATGATCATTGCGGCCACGAAGAACGTCCACGTGTAGCGTCAGACGCGCCGCACTCGCAAAAGATTCGAAAAAGTGCGTAATCATTTCGCACGACAGCTCACCAACACTCGGACGCACGAGCTGTAAATTAATTTCACTGTGTGCGCGGCTTGAAATGTCTACAATTGCACGGGATAAAGCTTCATCGAGCGGTACACAAGCCGATCCAAACCGCGCAATGCCAATGCGGTCGCCCAATGCAGCGTCAAAGGCTTCACCAAGCGTCAACGCGCAGTCTTCCGTCGTGTGATGGTCATCAATCCACGTATCGCCCTTACACTCTAGTTTTAAGTCAAATCGACTGTGTTTAGCCAGTGCTGTCAGCATATGGTCTAGAAAACCGATTCCAGAGCTCACCTAAATGGACACAAAAGAAACACAATTTAGAGATTTCTTGAGTTTTTGATACCTTCAAATGGGACCAAAATCCGTTTACCTTGGACTTTCCCGTGCCATCTAGTGACAATTTGACATGAATCGATGTTTCCTTTGTCACGCGAGTGATGGTCGCTTCACGACTTCTCGTGTCTTTTTCCTTGATTGATAGTGAATCGTTGCTACTTGTCCACGCTATGATATCGAGCAGCTCTGCAAGACCAGGCTTTAGCACAACACAAGCGCCAACATGTTCCAATACCTTGCCGATCGCTGCTGGCTTTTGTTCCAATACGGACTTGGCATATACTTGTGGAGTCAAGACGCCGTACGCACTTGTGCCTGCTTTACACGCTGCAATAATGTCATCGACAGTATCACCAACCATAGCAGCGTGTTCAGCTTCAACTCCTAATGCTTTTAACGCGAGTAGAAGAGGCTCCGGGGAAGGCTTGGGGATCGAATCTTCCATACAAATTTGCACTGGAAAAAGGTCTTCAATGCCGTGTGACCTCAGAAACTTTACGCAATCTTTACGAGGACGTCCCGTGACGACTGCCATGCCTTTAGGCAGTCGACGATGCAGTTCTTGAAGTAATCCGACCGGTGTGAGGAGAGTCTCAAGCTCACAAAGCCCTGGCGTGCTGCCGACACCTTGGTACAAAGCTTCAAATTGTGCGGTTACTGCGTCGAGGGACGGTGCGTCACTTGCGGACGTGTTAAGTCCGTCCAGAACCAATCGGTGGGTCAACTGCCAGTCATTGTTGGCATTGCCTGCCAGTTTATGTTTCTCGATATCTTCATGTGTAATGGAAACACCAAAATAGCGACAGGTTTCAATGATGGCCTGACGATAAGACAAATTTACGTCGGCGAGTACACCGTCCATGTCGAGCAGCAACGCTTGGACAGAAGGCATGGTTGGTTCTGATACCACCACCAAGTGCCGCTCGACACCTTTTCTTTTTGACCACGTTTTGCAACAGCCTGTGGGTATGATTCGCTAATATTACACTGTTTTGCGCCAATTAAAAAACGTCCGCTCGTTTTTCGATTGGATAAAAATTGAAACCTACGGTCTTAAAGGAAAAAATGGCGTGTCGCATTAAAGGGGCGTTCTTATTTTGCTCCCGGGAGGGATGCCTGTACGCTAATCCTGTCTCCCAAAAAAAAGAACCAAGGTCGGGACGAATGTGGTCCACCTAAGCAGTGTGGTCCACGTAACAATTTTTGCAATATGCATCGTAGCTGCCTAAGTGACGCTTTAAACTAGTATACGAACAGGGCATTCCTCTTCCTTCCTGCGGCTGCAGGATTGGTGTTGTGTCTGTCTTTCTTTGCACTAATTTTCACTACCTGTTTGTGTTCTTACTTGTATTGGCATGATACACTATTGAGCAAACCCCGATGACTTGTTTGTCAACAGTCCCAATGTCGTGGTGCATCGGATTGATGCTACCAAAACGTCAAATGCAATCGTAGAAGGCGTTGCAGTACTAGGGCCACAAGAAGATTTGAAATCATCAGATCAATCTCAGATCGTGCATGAAGCTACAAATGCTCGAAGCATTAGCTGCAGTGTTTAAAGCAACAATAGCACGACATGCCTCGAGACTGCTGCTGCTTCTGTTAACTTGGATAACTTCTATTGGATGGATTTGAGGCCATCAAGCATGAACGTCGAGGTCGACCACATCCACGGCTTATTTATACATATCTAAACTTTAAACGCGTGTTTTGGCAGAAAACAATCGGCGCAGCTGACCGCATAGAAAAAGGCAAATATGCACGATTAGAACAAAGTGACATTATTCAAATTGTACAAATAGTAATCAGCTTACCCGCCCCGCCATAAACAATTGTGAGTAGGATTAAAGTACTCGTTTTATTTAGCATTTCGGGTTACCGTAATGGGTTCACTAAACGGACGCAGCAGTCTCGTATACCTGCAAAAGCGCATCGTCACCGCCCGATACTAGTCGCGATCCTGACGAGTTATATGCTACGCTCCACACCTAAAACAGCATATAGCTCCCCAATTCTTCTACATGTTGATTGATAAATGTGAAAGTTCTTCAATTCATTGTACCTGATCTGTGTGCGTATCGAACGTGGTCATGGAACGCCTTGTGCCAAGATCCCAAATCTTAACGCGTCGGTCCGCACCGCTGTTTTTTCAAGATGAAAAACAAACATTCGACCAGAGATGATAAAAACACAAGCTCAAAAACGTATCCTGTGACAAATTGAGTGCCATTGGACGAGCACGCAACACTCATCCCCACGAGACATAGCCAGAGAGAGTTGCGGCAGTGTTGTTATGAGAACTACAATAAAAACACAGCGATGTGACCCTGTAAAACTCACATTAATAGTTGAAAAACACATACACATCGTAGACATTGACGTGCATGTCGTCTGATTTTGCAACTAGCTTATCATCCGACGTGTATGCGACTGAGCGTACCGGCTTCGTGCGGTCTAAAGTATAATACGTGAGACTCATCATTCAGACTAAAGCTTTCCTTTTCATATGTCTGCACCAGCGATCCAGTCTCGACGTCATTTATCCGATCGGCTTTACCATTCGCCTGTGGACGGTACGCCATGGTCGCGCTCTGTTTCTGGCCAAGCATCTGATTAAAAGATCGGAACACTTCGGCCATAAAACCTGGTTCACGATCATGCCTGATCACCTCACTGGCTCCAAACCGTCGGAAAACACATTCTTCGTAACTGCCAGCGACTTGTTGAGCCGTTCGTGTAGATCCCGCTTTCGCGATCACCAATCCCGTAAACAGATCAGTCCAGATCAGCAGCTCGGTATTGCCCTTGAACGATTTTGGGAGGGACGGTATGTGATCCATCGCGATCACTTGGAAAGGGTAGGTCGCCTGGATATTTCCAGGTGATCTCTCCCGGATATTTGGCATACCTTTTCCAGTTTCGCAATCCGTACATGTCCCAACAAACTTTTGTATACTTCGATATAATCCTCTCCAATGGAAATGTTTACGGATCCTGTGGTACGTTCGTCCTACGCCCTGGTGGCCACCCTCCAAACTAACATGATAATGGTGTAAGATATCAGCTTGTAAGGTCTCAGGGATCACGAGTCTGGCCGATCGGTCCAAATCCGCATCGGCCTGATCAGCTTGTACATAGTAAAACAATAGATCATTTTCGTCGATCTCGTAGTTAGACGCGATCTTGGCACAATCTTTTGCCTCACTCTGGCTCAGCTTCTCCAGATCACCCTTTAGAAACGCCTTCAAATCACCGATCCATTTTTCCTCGTCTTGAGCCTTGAGAATTCTTTCGATCCGCATCTCTTGTACTATTTCCTCTGTCAGGCTTTAGCGAGAGGGTGATCTGTTGGGTGGTGATCTGGTTCGTGATCTCGTCGTAATCAAGATCTGGGCTGCTTCCTTTTCATCTTCCACACGGATCAGCTCAGGCAGCCTATTGATCTCCACCAGTTCTTCCAACAGCGCTTGATCAGTGACTATCGATCCGGTCTGATCACGCATAGCCATAGTTGCTAAGTGATCTGCACTCCGATTCCAATCACGTTCACATGCAAAAGATCATGTCTTGGCCATCCACGTAAAGCTTTCATAACGCGATCATTCAGCAGTTTCAACCGCGGCGCTTTACAGTCGATCTCTCCAGTGATCTGCCGAATCACCAGGTTTGAATCTCCGCATATAATTACTCTTCCAATCTTTTGCTCTTGCAAGAGATCCAAACCTAGCAGCAGACCACGATATTCAGCCTCATTAACCGTGATACCTGGAGTATAATCTGAACCGGCCGATATAACAGTCCACTCTGGCAGTTTCCATAACAGCGCGCTATACGCCCCTACGCCTTTCTTCACACTCGTTGATCCGTCGAAACTTACAACGATCAGGTCTTCTTCTGAGCCGACGATCGGTGGGGGTATAGTGATCGATTCACGTGGTTGCTTCCGAGGAGCGACCTCGATCAGGGCTTCATCGACTTCTGATCGGGGCGTGATGCTGGCTGCCAGCGTCCCAAAAATTTCTTCTTCGCCCTTGGTGCACTTAATGATCTCCAAAGTCCACTGAGATAACACCGCTGCCCATCGCCCCAGTCTTCCGTCTAAACCATTCGCGGATAGTAACCACGCCAGACTAGATCGTTTGGATAATACCTTAATTGATCTAGTTACCAGCATAGAATAGCAAACATCCAGCACACGTAATAACGCTAGCACTTCCTTATCCACAATGCCATAGTTAACTTCATTCGGTTTTAATGTTCGGCTTGTGAACGTCACCGGGCAATAAACGCCATCGTGATCTTGGACCAGCGCGGCCGATATTGCCCATTTACTGGCATATAAGATCACCACGGGAATTTTCTCCGGATCGAAGTGTTTCAGTATCGGCGTCGAGATCATCTTCGCCTTTAACATACTGAAGGCTACCATAGCCCGATTCATGTGGTCTTCTGACCCTGGCGCAGTTCGATCAGTTGGTGATCTAATCTCGAGATCCGTTTCAATAGCTTCGACTTCGTGATCAGTCTCAATTGGTGATCCTCCCACCCGATCACGTTCTCGTAACCCATGATAATCAACTTCCTTCAGTTCATAAAGTATAGCAGCGTAAATCGAGAAGTCCTCGATAAATCTGCTATAGTAATTCAATGATCCGAGGAAGGATTGCATGGCCTTCAACGATCGGGGGAAAGGTAAGTTGCTGAGAGCGGCTAGATCTTTCGGATTTGCTTCCAAACCTTGGATCGATACGTTATGGCCGAGGTAAGCGACCTTGGGTTGACCCCAGAAACTCTTGACCACACTGATCGACAAATTCCAGCGCTCGCAAGTGTCTAGGAGTCGTTCGACCTTATCGCATAGCATATCCCAGGATGTTGCCGTGACCAAGATATCATCTATGTATGATCGCCTTCCCAATACTGATCGGCTCTGATCTTGGTCTGGCTCACCTTCCGTAAACACATCATGTAGATCAGTGGCTTCCCGATCAGCACTGATCTGGAAATACCCATAGAGAGCATTGTCGATCAGCCTCTGGTAGATCTGCGGGGCATTCTTTAATCCAAACGGCATCCGATTCCATTCAAAAAGCCAAAAGGTGTAACGAAAGCCGAGATCTCTCGAGCCCGATCAGTCATCGAAACCACCCAGAAACCACTAGCCATATCCAGCGAACAAAACCATAAAACTTTATCCAGATCTTCTAATAAGTCGTTGATCAGGGGCATCGGATAGACCATCAACTTCGTGAGGCGATTCACCATTCTATAGTCGATACACAATCGAATATCAACCCCATTCTTCTTAATCACAATCACGATCGGTGATGCCTACTGCGATGTTGATGGTCGGATGATCTTTGTACTCAGCAAACCCTTGATCAAATCGGATAACTTCTCCCGGTATTGAGGTGCAACTTTACGACAACGCTGAGCGATCGGCCTAGCATTTCCCACGTCTATATCACAAACAGGCTCCGAATGCGGGCTGGGGGTAGGGCGTTACCTTTCCCATCAGTAAGTGACGCCTCTTCCAGATGATCTTCTTTAGCTGATCGATCTGCTCGGGCGTGTTCACTTCGGGATCACCGACTTGTAAATCTTCCATGGTGACTTCTGGCATATTGGGCGATACCTCCGGTAAAACGGCCATCTGCTTCTCGATACCTTCAATATACTGATCGCCACCTTCGTGTATACACACTTGCTCGTCCACCTGATCTACCTTTTTCTGATCGGCATCATCTTGAATCGCCCCTTGTACGTCACTCGACTGATGGTTTACTTCGGATTCACCCTCCTCTGTAATGAATTCAGCTGGTTCATCCTCCTTTTCCTCCTCATGATCGTTCTTGAACTCTTCACTGTCCTTTCCGCTAACTGGGTCCGTTGTTTTCGGTGAGCCGGGCCTAATTATACTCAATATCTGTGGACCTTCTTTGACCCAGCCTTCCCCTGTCGCTTCGATCGATGGCCTCCTGATCAGCAGCTTGGTCGGCGTAGAATACTCCGGCTTCTCGACCATAGGTGAAGTATCTTCATCCGCTAAGTCTTCGTCACTGATCATGTCCGTGGTGGCTTGATAAGCCAGATTCTGCCATTCAATATATCTTCGTGATCCCACTGAAACATATCCGATCTGTCGGGGTACTTTCCCTTCAGGTAACCACATCCCTAAGATCATGTCTTCGTGGATGATCAGCGGCTGATCGGATATATTTGTGACTCTGATGTAGCTTGATCGGCCGATACCTTTAACGAACGTTGGTACCCAACGTTCGCCACGGGTCAGTCACAATTTCTGTTGCCGATCACTCGACCGAATCGTGACATCGACTGATCGGGACACCCCAATGTTCTCGTACTGACCCATCTTTAACATCCGTACATGAGTACCATATAAAGGTCGTCGGCCAGATAACTGAATCTGCACTTCATCCGGAAGAGTCAGGGTTCCATGAGATAGGTCAAGTCGTATACCGGCTGGTACCATAAAATCCATCCCCAATATCGCGTCTTGACCGGCTAGCCGGCCAACCCAAGCATTAAAATAGTAGACCAGGGATCCTGCCAGGGTGATCTTCACACGTGATCGTCCTTCCGTCATATATGAACTTTCGCCGATCCCAACACATTCTTGCCTCTGGGTACTGTCTATACGACATCCCACCTTACGAGCAAAGGCGGAGTCGATGATCGAGACTTCCGCCCCAGAGTCAAATAAAATAGTGGCTTTTTCATTGTTGATATTCCATTAGCTTTAGACTGTTTAAACCACTTGTCGGGAGAGTGATACTTCCAGTATCCTCGGGATTCACCTGGCAGTAGATCCAACTCCATGATCACATCCGATCGGGAATATTCATCCACTCTGAGACTGTAGATCGGACACCGATCGATGCAATTTGAATTAGAACATGTATTGTCGGTTATCCTCTTTTCCTCAAACTTATCTCCGCTACCGACATATGCATAAATGCAGAACATAGATCGCTCGGCTCAAACCAGATTCCAACCTGGCGAGCGATCTAGTTTAACATCTTCTCAACATCTGGTGGGAGCATACCAGCATGTTTAGTCGGCACATACCACTTGCGCATCAGATTAAAGAATTCTTCGATAGGGCAGGCGCCGGCGTCATAAAGCTTCCCACAGGTCTTGCACACGAAAAAACAATGATCAGAAGGGTGACCTTTACGATCACATTTTCCACACGTAATTCTTTTCCAACAATCACGATCTCCATGTTTGGTCGACCCACAATGCACACATTTCTTACGATCGGTCCTGATCAGGTTGAATACCACCAGGTTTCCGTCCGTCCATACCATTAGTCGATGATCTCGGGCGATACATTGGTTCCGTCGTAAATACATGACGGTACTGTTCCTCGTCCGAACTCGGACTCGACTGACCACTTTCTTCTTCAGAGCCTGAACTGTCTGATTCTTTCGAGATCATTCGAATCGCTCTGGCTGGTCGGGCTGCCGGTATCTTGCCCTGACCAGGGTGTGGCTTGGACCGGTACCGGTTCGATCCTACCTCGACCTTGGGCTGTCGACTCTTGGCCCGCTGCAACGTCCTTAGAGTCAGTTCCAGTTGTTCTGAGTCCTTTATACGGAGCAGGGTTAGCTGATCAGCTAGATCGCGATTATCCAGAGTTCCAATGAAGTGTTCGACATGTTCACGGGCTATGTCCGGGTGTCGTGGGTCCTTGATCGGCATTTTCGCGCGTAGACCAGCAACATTCAACCGATGTAGGTACTCGATCGGCGTCTCGTCGGATCTTTTCTTCATGTGGTAGTACTGTCTAGCGACAGACACCCCCGAATTGCAATATTTTTCTTCAAACTCTTCACACAGACGAGGCCACTTCAGACGCACTTCTCGACTTAGCTGTTTAAGCCAGTTCTTGGCCGGACCTTTCATTAGATCAGCGAAGAACAGGCATCTTTCAGCTTCCGGTGTCTTGTCCCTCAGGAAAGCTGACTTAGTCCGGCTTAACCAAGTCCTGGCCTGATCGTCATCCATATCTTTGCCGGTGAAATCTTTCAATTCCGAGATCGCAGACATTCGTACTCGGGTGATCGTTCCTGATTCACTGTCAAATGCCTGCGCGGGGGCCATATTCGCTCTACGAGGCATTTCAATGTCCAGATCATCTGGATCGAAATGTTGACTGATCTCGCCCTCTGACTCCATGTCCACATCACTCCGTGGGGGTGATCGGTGAAATCGGTCTTGGTGATCGGCCTGGAATATCGACCGAACAATTCCGGCTGATCGGACTGATTCCATCTCCACGTCCACGGGTCTCTTGACCGATTTCTCAGCGGACTGATTCATATTCGGTGCCGATCGCCATGGTTTTCCTTGTCCAGGTGCATACTGAGGCAATCCATATTGTTCACCCGCAAATCGGTTCATCATTGTCGCGAACATGGCTTTTAATTGCTCTGGGACCTCCGGCATGTTGGTATGACCAGTGTTGGAGGTCGGATTGGCCTGTGGCACTTCCTGAGCATCTTCGAAGCTATCGTCCGATCCGACTCTGCCAGGTTCCGGCTTTCTCTTCCTGTTCTGCGACTCGATCTTGGGGTCGATCTGCTGGATCCCTTTCGGGCCCAACGTCATACGTGTGATCCCAACCGAGGAGTCGGTGGATGCCGCTTCAGATTGTGATGACGATTGATATATCGACTCGATATCCATAGGATACTCCACCAACTGTGATCGGTGCGAAGGATCCGCGATCGGCGACTGAACCACTGGGTTCGCCCCTAGTAACGAGGCGAGGTGATCATACAGGGTGATCATAGATTCTCTGATCGTCTCTTGATCCAGATCGAATAGCATATTCGCATCGAAAGCACCAGTAGTGAAGCCAACCTCGTCGATCTGCGCCAAGAGGTTCCTGATCAGATCAAGTTGACTGCCTGTGATCACCGGCCGGGTCGCTCGACCGTCAAGCTTCCCGATGATCTTAGGCTTAATGATCTTCATCACTTGGTTGGTAACCAGGAACTTGTGAAACTCTCGAAGATAGAACAGTCGTTCCACATCTTGGACAGTGGTCTTCTCGGCTTGTTCGATCTTCTCTTCGTCTTCCTCGAAGATCTTCGGTTTAGGTTTCACATATTTTTTAGGTGGATCACAATGATCCGCCCCCATATTTTTTCTGTCTTTTTCCATTTTCTTCTTATGCATAGGATCAAGGTTAACACCTCGATCCTTTCCTGGGTTATAGTCAACTTTACTATACCCCAGATCGGCCCCGATCGGGGCCATGTGGGGAGTTATTTCATCTTTAATCTCGACCTGGCACTCCACCAAACCAGGTCGATCATCGCTTCCTTTAGAAATGGACAGCATCGGAGGCGATACGCCTTCCTCCAATACACCCGAAAAAGTTTTCTCCACTTTGATTTTCACATCTTTTTCATCATCAAAGGAATCACGGTGATATCCTGAGTCACCAAGTGATCCGGGCACGCGCACCATTGTGGTGGAGCCGATTTCCAAATCCATGACCGACGTCTTGGGTGGAA